>VRLP01008090.1:0-2500 GCA_009660295.1 Lophius piscatorius
GTGTGTGTGTGTGTGTGTGTGTGTGTGTGTGTGTGTGTGTGTGTGTGTGTGTGTGTGTGTGTGTGTGTGTGTGTGTGTGTGTGTGTGTGTGTGTGTGTGTGTAACCACAGTGACTTCCTCTTTGTAATTATGCCTTAAATCCATCAGCTGGCTGTTGCTATGCTGTTTCTCTCTCCGCCCAATCAAAGACATTAGAGCGAGAGGACAAGAAAAGGACGACCCCCAACGATAGTCGTTATAAAACGACCAGCAGCATCAGAGAGGAGAGGCGATGAAATAATAATGATTTACAAATAATTAACGGCGCTCAGAAAGGAAAAATAAACAATATTATGGAGAAAGAACCTGAGACAATCTGTTCCGCCGCGCCGCTGTCCAAACACGCCACGCAAGATAAACCTGAGTGTATGTTTCCACGAGCGCTACCGATTAATTAGCCTCCACTGTGTGCATCATTGTGGGGGCTGGAGCTCATCATAAATCATGATGAGGACATTAATCAAGTTAAAGTAGCTCTACTTAACGGGACTGAAATGAATCCAGTTTAATTTCTTAATCGTTATGAAATTCCCTTCAAAACATTGTTTGTCACTCACACAAGACACCAGCAGATGAAGATCACCTCCGCCCAGGAGGTTCTGGTCCCGCCCGCGTGTAAAGATCATTTTTGGATGGGTTGGATCCAGGATTTCTTTTTGTTTTCCTTAAACCCTTTAAAGTCCTGCTCCACTATTTCTTACTGAAACATGTGACTAAACCTGTTTAAAATCTGACCCGGTCAGTGGTAGCAGGTATATGCTAAAGAGTAAGGGGCCGAGGATAGAGCCCTGGGGGTCGCCGCGGAGGAGGACTTGAGGAAGACCTCCTCGATAAGTAGTTGTTTTTTTCAGGCCTGTTAGGCCCTAATGAACAGAATTATTTCACTTTATACAACTGAAAAACTTTATTAAGGGTCAAACAGTTTCCTAAAAACATGTTTTATTAAATCGTGAACCCTGACAATCCAAATTTAGGAAAAAAAAGCCCCAATAAATCAGCTCTTGTTTTCATTCTGGGGTTAAAAGTGTTCTCATTCAACTTATTCAGTCCAATTATGCAAAGCTGCTTGATCCGTTTTCCACAAGCCGTCGAGGAGGAGGAGGAGGAGGAGGAGGAGGGGGTTACTCGTGCCGGGGGGGGGGGGATTGTTTGGACCCTACTTCACCGAGTGCAATCTTAGTATTTAGTTTGAGACGTTTGTGCTAATTTGACTTTTCCTTCACTCCCAGGCTGCTTTCATTCCTGCAGTTATTCAAGCAGGCAGGTCAATTAGCAAAAACCTCTGATTTACCACGACGGCGTTGCTAGCACAGCTGCTCGCGCTGATCCCAGGAGGGAGCCGAGAGACTGGGGAAAGCAGTGTGTGTGTATGTGTGTGTGTGTGTGTGTGTGTGTGGGTGTGTGTGTGTGTGTGTGTGGGTGTGTGTGTGTGTCTGTGTGTGTGTTTATGCAGGAATAAGCAGAGACTGGACGGTTAGCGGCGGCGGGAGCAGTCCTTCCGCCATATTGTTCTCCCACAGAACGCCTGTGGCAATGTCAGCATGTCTGATAGCATCGCTCTGTCTGTTGATCTATGATGAAACACCGCCTTCAGAACCAAATCAAAGCCCAACCATCAAAGTGAGTCCGGTGACAGAGTTATTTTCTTCCCCTGAAGGCCGCCGCCGCAGCAGACGCTTCATCTCCGCCGCATCTCTGCGCCTCAGACAAACAATCAACGCCCGCTGTGATGTCGGGCATCTGACCGCCACCGCAACCATTCCACTCGGTTTCAGGTTTTTTGAATTCAAATCTTCAGCAATCAAACTTTATTTAAACGTGACGGTTGAAATCCGACGTTTCAAATGTTTTTGTAGAATTTGTGGCGTCATAAACGTGACATAAACCAGCCGAAAGGAGAACAATGAATCAATGTAGGTAAAACATGAAGTAAATAATGAAAGAGAGAGAAAGGGGCGGGTTTAAAGAGTTTGCACAGGTATATTGTTGTAAAACGGACAAGGCTTGCTTTCGTGATGATATATTTCAGCGGTTTTTAAGAAGATGATCTGACATTCCTGACGCATCTGTGAAGGAACTGTTGTCCATATAAATGTTCAAACTCCTACTCCGGACCCCTCCCACGTGTGTGACTCAGAGGGGGAGGAGCTAAGGTTGCAGCAGCTGACCGATGAAAGCCCTCGCTCTAAGGTCATGTGACCAACAGTCGGCAGAAACCTGACATTCACAAGAAAACATTTACGTCATTTTGTGCTTGTTGAATGTTGAGGAAGAGAAATCTCATTTTACAAATAGATGAAGAAGAAGAAATAAGTCAAGAAAAATTCAACTTGTTGCTCATGTGGACAGACCATAACTTCTATAAGGTAAATGCAGGTAAGCACAAACTAGCCCGGCCTACGCCGCCGTCCCTCCGGCGCCGCCTTCAGGTGTCCGTTTCAAAGTAAACAGTACGAATGGA
>VRLP01008090.1:7500-18320 GCA_009660295.1 Lophius piscatorius
GTTAGACAACAAGCTGGTGGAACATTACAGCGATAACAGCTGATCAGGCAGAAAAAATATCTCTTTATTTCTCTCTCTCTCTCTTTCTCTCCCTCTGTTTCTCTCTCTCCTTTTCTCTCCCTCTGTTTCTCTCTCTCTGTTTTCTCTCCCTTTCTCTCTCTGTTTCTCTTTCTCTCTCTCTGTTTTCTCTCCCTTTCTCTCTCTGTTTCTCTTTCTCTCTCTTTCTGTCTCTGTTTCTCTCTCTCTCTGTTCTCCCTCTCTCTCTCTAGGAACATAGTGTTTGTTTGATCTGACATCGCCATGGTTACCAGTCTTCCACATTGAGGTAATGACATTAATCATCAACTTATCACACGGCGGCCCAGACGCACGCGAGCGCCGATCAGCAGCGAGGACGATATTTTACAGTTTGCTGGGCTGAAAAGAGTGACGTCTGACGGCGTTGGACAGCAGAGGTGTGTATTTAACGCAGGAACGGCTGGCTGACATAAAGCATGATGTATAAAGGTGGGATGCACCGCTCTGACGATAAACAAGGACCGTATCTAAATCAACCATTATAAAGTTACTTCTCCGCCATGAAAGGATTATTATCCCGTCTTCTCCTCGCTAACATGAAAAGGAGGATGGAACAACCGTTCTCCTCCGTCATAAAAGACATCCAGCGTTTTTCTACAGCGACATTAAGCCCCTTTTTCAGCTCAACCCACGTTTCAGGTTATTCATCCTTCTGAAAGGCTTGAGTCAGTTAGGAGGGTTTCTGATTCCACGCGCAAGATTAGATCATCTCAAAGAAACTTCTTTCTTCTCCCCATGCCTCCATCCCCTCCTTCAGGCCCTCTACCTCTTTTGTTGAATCTCTCTTGGTTGATATGACAACAGACAATGTCGCGCCTCCTGTTCGGATGACATCACTACAGGCGCCACGCCAATCCGCCAAAAACCTATCATCTCCTCGCTCTCCCTCCCGCTCTCTCTCTCTCTCTCTCTCTCTCTCTCTCTCTCTCTCTCTCTCTCTGACATATTGATCAGGAATACAAATCAGGATGAGATGAGCCGGTGTAAAGGGTGGAGGGATGAAATTAAAAATGAGAGGATACTAGAGGGAGGAAGAGAGAGAGAAGACTAGCCACGCCCACTCTCTGTTCTCTCTCATTTTCATACCAGGTGACTTTGCTGGAAACCTTGTAGAATGGATTTTTGTGCGTTTTTTTGAGGCCGAAACATTTTACAGAAGTATTACTGTCACAAAGTATGAATAGTAAATGTGTCTATTTAATCACACACACACACACACACACACAGACACACACACAAGTGTGCGGCTGTACTTCGACACAGGGGTGAGTTGAGCTCATCGCTAGAATTAGCCGCAGTGAAACTGTTAGCATGCTGATGGCAACCAGGTATTTCTGCAGTAGCAGGCTAAATAATAAATAAACCTTCAGACGACCCAGAATCAGAGGTCAAAGGTCATTATGTCAGCAGGTATTTGGGCCGTGTAGTCCATGCACTGCAAAAACTCAAAATCTCAGCATTGCCGGTCAAAGTATCTCACTGCAACGAGATAAAAGACATAATATCTGGACTAGAAACATTTCAGTGAGATATAGAGACTTATCTTCAGACCGTGAGATGTTAGGTGGAAGAATCCTAACAAATACTCAGGTTGAGTTTTTCCAGCTAACAAACATGTTTTATCTTAAAATGCAGAAATGAATGTTTAAATACAAGTTAGAAATGTAAGTACAAGCATTTGTACATGTGTCTCATGTCACAGCCAGAGGTTGTGGTTTATGCTCATCGCTCCCTCTAGTGGTCATAGGTGGTATTTAAAGCCAAACTCCCATTTTGGTACCATTGTCTGTCCAACTGGTCCAAATGGAGAACTCCTGGTTCTGACCCACAGAAACTGTAGAAGAACATGAACTTTATGGTATTTCTATCAAATGTGATGCAGAAGTTATCAAAGAGTTTCTGAACAAATTCACTGATTGTTTACTTTCATGTTTCTGTAATATAATGATGTCAGAGCCTTTGATCTAAAAACATCACAGGAGAGAAATATTGTTTTTTTTTGTCTAATCTCAAATTACTCAAACCTGGTAACAGATTACGCTCTCATAGTAACAGATTACACGCACAGTAACAGATTACTCACATATAGCAACATTTTACTCACACAAAGTAATAGATTACTCACACAGTAACAGATTTCTCACACATAGTAACAGATTACTCACATATAGTAACAGATTACTCTCACATAGTAATGTTTTACTCACACAAAGTAATAGATTACTCACACATTGTAACAGGTATGATGTTACTGACACTGGAAATAAAAGATTTTGGCTGATACCTGATACACACACACCTGATAGTTGTTGAGATGTTTAAGTTTATTTTTGTGGGAGTAATTCAGGCTTAAATTAGAATAACCAATGAGCAGAAGGAGGATAAAAATATTTAATACCCGACTTTTAAAAGTGCCTTCATTTTCTGGGACTGCTTACAAGCCCAGCACTGGAATGGAAACACACACTCACACACACACTCTAACACACACACTGTACAAAGAGTCCTGGAACAAGCCTGTTTTACACATCATGATTCCATCGTTTAAAAGTGAGTCTGGTCTTTTTGGAAGTAGACCGCTCTATTCAAGCATTTGATCCCACACACACACACACACACACACAAACACACACACACACACACACACACACACACACACACACATATAGTGTGGTCTGTCGGGATGTGGTCTGTGGAGCACACACATCAAGAATGGCCCAGATAGATGTGTTGGCAGGACACGGACACACACACACACACACACACACACACACACACACACACACACACACACACTATAACACAGACACACACACCAGCCTCCTCTCTTCCACACAAAGACAGTCAAGGACGCTCTCATGGCCTAAATAATTGTATCATTGTATAGCGGAACACCTTACCCTTGTCTTAAAACAGTCAGGAAAGAGTACTAGTACACTATTAACATCACTATAATCACTATTAACATCACTATAATCACTATAAACATCACCGTAAACAATATAAACAATATAAACATCACCATAAACACTATAAACATCACTATAATCCCTATTAACATCACCATAATCACTATAAACATCACCATAATCACTATAAACACCACTATAATCACTATAAACATCACTATAATCACTATAAACATCCCTATAAACACCATAAACATTATAAACATCACTTTAAACACTATAATCACTATTAACATCACTGCAAACACTATTAACATCACCATAAACACTATTAACATCACTATAAACAATATAACAGTTCTACGTATAACAATCAGATTACTCGTGCTGAGGAGTCCGTGATGATGTCATCTCAGATTAGAGGATTTAGCCTAAGACTTTACGTTTTGACAGAAAGCATGGTGGGAATTTGACAGATGTACTCGGCAGCGCCTCGTCAAAGCTGCCATCAAATTGAATTATGGGAACTTAAGGATGCAAGAGCATCACTGAGAAGAGTAAGGAATAAACGTCAGAATGTCTACGACTCTGACGGGTTGATTTTGAGCGTTTAAATCTGTCTCCCGTTTGAACCCCGGCTTTATGTATACTTAATTAGTATGTGGCGTCGCTTCACTTTCAGCGCTCGCTGTGAGATATAGTGACCAGAGAGATTAACAGGATGATTAAACGTCAAATAAATGCGGTACGGAGGCCCCCGGCGAGTTATTTCTCAGCAGGAGGTGTCATTATATGAAGCAGCTGCAACAGAAAAATGTCTATTTCTGCTCACCGGGGATTAAAACGGAACATGTAGCAGCCGGGTGTTTGTTGGAACTGTGCTTGTGTTTAATGATTCGCCACATCCCACTTATTATTATCCAGTGGCAACACTTAATGGGCGGTGTGAAGAGAAAGGTGGCAGCGTGGAGGTCTGGATGGTGGATGGGCGGAGGAACGTCATCAGGAAAGATGGATCAGGCAAATAAAAGTCAGGAGTCGCATTAAGATGAACTTAAACTGTATGATTTCTGCGTCACAGCCACCAATCAATCGTTTCCCACTGTAAAACTTCCTGCCGCCAGCTGTCGCTAGGGGCTAATGTCAATAAAGTTTGGTTTGAAAGCTCCGAGGCGGGTATAAGATTGTTTGCTAGCAACATGCTATCATGATAGAAATGCTGCCGTCATCGTTTTTGCCACCCTGTGTGCCTAAACCTTAAAAAAGGGGCGTATATGGACTTGTATGCTGGCTAGGACGCCGTGGACAGAGAGAATTGTGGGTAAGCTAGCTACGTTTGAGTGTTTAGAGTGTTAACTTGACACCTAGCGCCGCTCTGACAGCCAAGTACCTTTTTCTTCCTTGCTGTTCAGTCGTTACAAGCCACCAACAGCACTTCCTCCTTTACGACTTCTTATTATATATTATTTATTGCTACCCAGCAGGGTGACCCGTCACAGCAGGGGGGCGTGAATAAGTATGCGACGACAGACCACCCTCTCCGTAGCCCATCCATCCGTCTGTGTTAAGACTACCAGGACCACCAGAACCCTCCTGCTGGAGCCTGATGGGGATACATGAGTGTTCATCAGCTCCTCTGAAGCTGAGTAGCGTACTAGTAACTTACAGCGTGGTTTCATCACGCAGACACGGAGAGGTTACGCCAGAAACCTTCAAACCGCAGGAAAGCCATGTACAAAACAGAAGCGGCTTGCGAGGAATGAGACAACCTTTATTCCACAACTTCAATTTTACAAAATCCTCAGCCGTGTCTGCTGGGAGAGCCGGGCTAAAAATATGTGCACTCATGCTACTGTAAAACACTCACTCGGGTGTTCATCAAATAATTTATGGCGCCTCAATGAGAAAGAGGACACAGCGAGAGAGTCAGGATTCCAAACTCTAATCTCCTGCCCGACAGGTTCTGAGAAATGTGCAGATTCATTTCCTCCAGAACGGCAGGTTGGTGTTTGTTGAGCAAACACACACACCGGTGCAAAAAAAACACATAAGTCATGCTCTCTCTCTCTCTCTCTCTCTCTCCCTCTCTTTTCCCCTCTTCTTCTTCTTGCCTGGTAAAAAAAAAAAATTACATTTGGACTGATGGTGTTTCATATCTGCTGGTTCTGTTCCTGCATCTATGTGTGTGTGTGTGTGTGTGTGAGTGTGTGTGTGTGTGTGTGTGTGGGTGGGCTTACGGCAACTAAACGTCCCCGACAGCAAGGGGGTAAAATCGCTGAAAAGGCCCCAATCCCCCTGCGTTGAACTAACAATCCTCCTGACTGAAATCCTCAAGTTAAATGTGAAGTTAGGTCCATATATATATATACATATATATATATATATATATATATATATATATATATGTATATATATACCTTCATTAGTGCGGTCACAAGTACTCAAAATTGTGATCGGGATGAAGATTCAGTGGTTCAGTCAGTTCGGTGGTTAGATTCCGACCAATGCAGATTCTGACAGGCTGAGAAAATGAAGACGAGTAACTCCAATAAGTACAATAGTGATTTGGTGATCTCACAGAGAGCTTTCTAATCAATCACAGTAATATTCTTTTAAATTTTTCATAACATTTATGAGTCAGGTGATCGTACAGGAAAAGGAACCGAGACTGGGGGCTTCTCCAGGAGACGAAGAGGACATGTCAGAACCAGAACCTCTACAGCGACGCACTGATCCGTCACGATCCTAACATCCACCAACTCACAGAATCACCAGTACACTTTCACGTCTCTGGTTCCAAATGATTTAGAGGTCAGGTCTCTCTATTTCTGAGGCGTAGCCAGACGTCAAACCCACTCCTGGTTTCCTCCTGGACTCAGAGTCCATCTTTAGAGACGGAATGAAATGTGACTCCTGACCTCTACAAGTTCTGTTTTACCCTAGTTTGATGCATTAATACTAAAGTGAGGACCCTCAGCAGGACACTGGACCCACGGCAGTAACTTTGTAGAAATGATGAATCTCCATCATCTGGTTTATCCGAGATATCCTCTCTGTCCTTTCAGACTCCAGCTAGTTGGTATTCACAGCAATAAAGCCGGGCCGTTACATCACCGACGTGAGGCCGGTGTCCGGATGAATGCTTCCTGTGCAGCTCCAACACACACATCTGGATTAAAACGACTGATTCCTTTATTTCTATTCTTACCTTCTATCAAACCTCATCTCAACATTCTGCAAACCAACAACACGACTGCTGCTGGGGGGTCAAACTGGGGGCGGTGGACAGCAGGGGCTCAGACTGCTTTCTGATTGGTTGCATCACATTTTTACAGCCCTCCCACTTTTGTTATGTTAGATAATTCCCATTCCTACTTATAGAATAACTGATTTCATTTGATTGTTTTCATAATAAACAACACCCAGAGATTTTAAATAGGTAATATTTAAATGCTTGAAATCTCCAAAGGCTTTTATCGCGTTTGTGTCGGACGTTGTACGCGTATTATAAACTCACACTTTACGTTGTTGTTAAAATGCTGCAGACAAATAAACCTGCCAGAGCATAGAATGACTAAATACCACTGAAAACGCCTTTGTGCTGGAAGAGGTGGCGCTGAATACATGATAACGGCGATGATTACTCTGATTGCGGCTCGGCCTCAATTACACCGAAACACCGCCACGCTCCGCACGCATGTCACAAAAACGCTGCCTGGATTTGTGACAAGAGAAAAATAAAAAAAAACTGGAGTATTTATTCCTGCATGTGAAAGGAGAACAATCCATCCGCTACCACCGGTTTTATTTCCTGTTAACAATTCACTCTGTTCTGATGGATGGACCAGAACCTCCAACGCTTCAACGCTTATGCAGGTTAAAGTTCCCCTCGTGAGTAAAACATGAACAATTACCTAAAAGTATGACAAATAATACTTAGATCTCCTTCAGGCAGATCTTTTGAGGTCAATTTGGACTAAATCGCTCCAAAGGTGAGGAAAGTATGTTCTCCTAATGTTTTCGTTAAAAACGTCCCCCTAGTGGCGAAAACATCTAACTGGCCTTTCCCAACATAAACCCAGGTCTTTCTCAAACTTAAGTCTAAGTTGGTATTTTGTGTAAATGTGGATGGACTACTGGACGTACCGACGGACCGGGTGACCCTATGGGTCCATTTTATGATCAGAATAAAACCTGCTTTTCACTTTGTAACTATCTTAGACAGTCTGTATGAAGACGGGAGGCGTCTGTGATTTACTGAGGCTCTGCCTGAAACCTTCTGGAGCATCATCGGAGACGTCGCTCCTCTAAGTGCACTCAATCGTGGTTTCATACACTTTACGCTCTCCGCCGTTTTGTTTAGTTGAGTTTACAGTGTCTGAATTCCCCATTGGATCAATAAATGGTGTTTTTTGTCTCGTCCTCTCCTGTGGTTCCGTCTTCTCAGTAACAGTAAATGCGGGATGATGGAGCGATTGGGTCGTAGAGGACTGGAAGACAAACCGACACCCGACTAATGGCTAATGGGAGGACGGACAAATGGGTTAAAAAGAGAGGAGGAGAAAAAAAAGCTGATTATCTGAATGGAGAGATGCGTGAAGAAAGCTTGGTCAGACGGTGAGAGAGGACGGAGGAGATAGAGACGGAGGGAAGCGGCCGGCCATGAATAATATAGACTTCTTCCTCCTCCTGTCTCTCTTCATCCCTCTGCTCCTCCTGTAACTCAGGAAACATCCTCATCGGCACGCAGTCGCTTATTCTTCTGTGCACACATACAGTTTGAACCCGGCAGAGTAGGGAGAACGTTCTGAACGGCCTCTAAGCAAACACGCAGTCATCCTCGGGGAGATGATGAAGAGTATGCCGGGCTTGTTGACGACATGTTAGCCTGCAATATTCAAGCCGCTTCTTCGCGACCGCGAGAGCAGGTCTGCAGCCAGAGGAGGGCCGGCGGGACGGAAACACAATTGAGTAAAATTCTATTGGTATATAACAGAGATTCACTCATCAGCCATAACATTAAAACCACCTGCCTAATATCGTGCACCGCGTTTTTAATGTGACATGCACCTGGGTCTGGTGGTTATAATGTTATGGCTGATCAGTATATTTCCGGCTGGTTGGAGCTGCTGGAAGCTCATGGTTAAAAGAGAAAATCGAAACACCTGAACTCTAGAATCTGGCTGCTGGACGGCATGAGGACAGACTTTTAGCAGGTTTACTCGCCCGATACTTTAAATTCTGATGATTTGTTTGATTCCAGTCTCTTTTTTTTCAGCAGTGACTTTCAGAGGATCTTCAGCTACGTTTGCTCTGAGGGTCACCTGAGGTGAGTGACGGGAGGTGGAGGTTTCTCAGTGGAGAGAGAGAGAGAGAGAGAGAGGGTGAGAGAGAGAGAGAGAGGGTGAGAGAGAGAGAGTGAGAGAGAGGGTGAGAGAGAGAGAGAGTGAGAGAGAGAGAGAGAGAGAGAGAGAGAGAGGAAGGGGAGGGAGAGAGAGAGAGAGGAAGGGGGAGGGAGAGAGAGAGAGAGGAAGGGGGAGGGAGAGAGAGAGAGAGAGGGAGCGTGAAAGAGGATGCTACAGGTCTGCAGTCATTATTTCCACTGGTGGCTTCAGCCACATCAATAGAGGCTGTGTGTCTCCGAGAGGAAGGACATGTCCAACCTGAGTCAGGATTAAACACACACTCAGAGACACGGGCAGCCAAGCAAACACAACACATGTGGGCAGGTGGCCGACTGCAGCTGCATATGTTTTCTGTCACACACACACACACACACACACACACACACACACACACACACACACACACACACACACACACACACACACACACACACACACACACACACACACACACACACCCACACACACAGACACACCCACACACACGCACGCAAAAATGAAGACTGAGGCCTGAGAGCAGAGGACAGCCTCTGGATAGATTTCCAATACGCACCCAGAGGCTTAAACAAGCAGCAGTCACAGATAATCCTCCTCCTCCTCCTCCTCCTCCTCCTCCTCCTTAGCTTCCTCATTGCTCTCTCTCTCTCTCTCTCTCTCTCTCCCTCTGTCTCTGCTCTCTCGCCCTTTCCATCCTTTTATTCATCTCACATACAGGTGTCCTCTCCTCTCTCCAATGGCCGCCTCCATTTGCTCCTTCCTCCACCTCTTCCCTCTCCCAGGCCCTCTTCCTCGCTCTCATTCCCCCTCCACATGAACCAGCAGCCTCTGTTGGGTCAGAACCACGACTCAGAGGTAGACCACGACACTGACCGACTACTCTCCACTCCAAACAGAACCTTCTTCTTCCTGTCTTCGGTTTAAACATGCTGCAATTCGATGGTAAACTTTCTGACCTCTCATGACCTCTGACCTCTGATGTTCAAGTCAGAGATTTTAACTCAACAGACATTTCCTATCAATCATTTTCATTTTTCCGATGAAGAAAAAATATATATACACTTCCAAGCTAAAAAGACTACATCCTGGAAAAGCCCCCGATCCCTGCGTTGTACAATCAAACTCCCAGAACTCAGAATATCACATGACTGACTAAGATTAAACCGTTTCCCTCTCGCGGTGATGTAAGCTGTTTTACTATAAGACATGACTTGGTTTCCATAGCGACTCTGAAACGCGGGCCGTACCTCAAACATATGGGCATCTGTGAGGATGACCATGTATGATGATGATTAACTCTGGCACTCATTCATTTGCAGCACTTATCATGGGGGCCGGACGCCACGCCCGGAGTCGTTAGTGTGAGGGATTATGGGTATTGAAGTCCATTGTGCCATTAAATGTATTTTATGTATAATTAAGCGGACATTAAAGCTGTCACTACGGATCATATGGCTGCTTTAGAGCCGCGGAAACAACACGGACATATTTACGTCTTCTTAGATGGTTTATATGGTTGAGCTTCTAGAAAACAGTCCCAGCAGACCAACAGCAGAGGAAGGGAACTTTTACTTTTCTTCTAATTCTTTCCACTAACATGGCTTTAAAAGAGCCGGATTATCCACTATAAATATCTTTGTGTTTCAGCGGTTCAGAACTGCAGATTCTGTCTGTCACTTTTGCCATTACTGTATATAAATGTATAAAAAAGAAATGTTAAGTACAAAGAGTGAAGTTACATGAAACTAAATAACAGTATCATTCCTAAAAGAAAGGACGAAGGCAGAATCCACAAGAAGGAACGCTCAGACCCTCTGGTGAAGCAGCAGCATGAAACTGATTGGATCCATTTGAGAGGCGCCGGGAAAGAGAACCAGGGTCAGAACACATGTGCAACAGTTTGATCGGATTGCTTCAGTGTTTCCGCCTCAGCTCTGAAACAGTAACGCTGATAAACACTCTGAGAAACATGACAGGGAGCAATCACTGAACTGAAGATGCCGTGTCTGCTGGTTGCAGTCGCAAAACTAGCCATTGGAAAATGACAGATGTGCGTCCGTGTATTTATCCCACATGTGCTCGTCTCTGAAAGCAGATGCAAATTCATTCTGGCCGGCTTTTGTTGGCTGAGTGAAGACGGGGTCAAGAGGGGATATTGTTTAATCAAAACGGGACACGCGGGACTGGAACACACAGAAAGCCCTGAGTTTCTGTATAGCTGCACACAGTTAGATACAGAGGTGAACTGTATCTAACTGTCTGACTGGGGTATAAATATGAGGTGACACAGGCCTGATTCTCTCTGAGGTTCTTCACCATGAGGAAGAGCAGAGAACACAGCAATGAGGAGCAAAGAAAAGTTGTAGAGCTGCACAAATCTGACAATGGAGACAAGAACATCTCTCAGCAGTTCAAAATGTCAGTTTGAACA
>VRLP01008091.1:0-18314 GCA_009660295.1 Lophius piscatorius
CTGCAAAGACAGACGCTGTAACCCAGGCCTCACTAGCAATCCATTGGATCCCTGTGATGTTCTGCATCATGTAATCTCTCAAGAAAGGTGTCAGCTCTCCCTCCGCTGAAAATACCACCACCACTTTGGCTGAAGAACTACGAATTACCTTTACAGAGATGATGATGAAGGAAGAGAAAAAGCAGATTGAAAGCTTCAGCGAGAACAATGTACTTTCAATTCCACACAGAATCTCCACTAACAGGCAAGGTGGAATAAGTATTTGATACAAAATTATCTAAATTTGAAATGTTGTGTGTAACTCAGTGCAGTGTGTTGTTGCCTCTACCTCTATGATCCCCAGCGCCCTTTGCCTGTTGTAGAGCAGAGGGATCATCTCTTGGTATGCGACACACACATTGGTACCCTCTAATTCTTTCAGTAAACCTTGCACAGCAAAGCGCCCATATTCATGGTCCCCTCGCAGCAGCCCCACCCATGTCCAGTTGAAGCGCACCAGCAGCTGAGCAATAGCCTTCACCTGTGTTCAAGAGAAAGGAATATGAAATCATCTATGCTGTGTTTCAAATTTCTAAACTCTCCTACTCGATCTTGCTAGCTTCAATGACGAAAAGGAAAAATAGCAGTAGACTAGAAGTAAGCAGAAGGTAAACCCTGACCTGCCCAAAAGTTAAATGAGGAAAGATGGACCTTTCTCACTGACAGCAGTTATCATCTATCTTTTGAAAATGTTGGTCGAACAGGAAACATTACGTTTAAATGTTATTTATTCTTAACGAAATGGGCAGATCATTAATACCTTCCCTTGAAATCAAGTGAAAAACCCTGAAGATAATTTTGAAAGTGGTGTGACATTCTCGTTCAAATGACAACATTTCAGTAAATTAACTTTGAGACGACACTTTGTTGCACCCTCAAAATTAACCTCCAGAATCATGACCATTTTCTTTTTTTTATTGTTGAAAAATTCTCAAAGCTAAGCCCCAAAACATTTTTCCTACTACTACTAAGGTATTAAATGCTCTTTTGGTTGAACATATTATCATATCCACCTTGAAGCTTCTAAAATATTATGCGCTGTAACCCTTTTGAAGCTTAGATGCATTTTCAACAGATTTTTTTTACAGATTTTCTGTATTGCTCAGAAATGTATACAATCTTCTATAATCTCATGCCAGATTCTACCTGATATTCATCACTAGGGATCACTCTGAAGAAAGTAGGATACTTTCTTCTGTCAGAGAGACAGGCACATGAGGAAAAGTAACTGATCTGAGTAAAGAAGGAAAAGGAGTAGACAAATTATAAAGCATTGTCTTAACGTCATTGACAAATTACAAAGAAAATAAGTCGTTATTACCATTGGTATTCTGAATGGCTGCAGGATTCTTGACACCACAATAGACTGTGCAGAACCAGATTCCCCGATCACAGCAAGTAGCGGAGATGCACCACTACACGTGGGAGCATCAGCCTCACTTATCCCGTTCAACACAGCGAGAGCAGCCCTCTGGCCAGTCAGTGGATATGCACATGAGTCAAAGATTTTATATCCAAGGGTGTAATTGGGCAATAGTTCTCTGCTGTGATTTATCTCCTCCACAGCCAGCCTCATGGTCTGAGCCCAGCGAAAAGCTCTGGGGTCAAAGCTGCAGCCCATTTTTGAGGCATAGATCAACCATAGGAGCCCAGAGCAGGTATGGAGAGAAAGAAACATTAATGGCTGAGATGATTTAAAATAAGTCTGGGATGGATTTTTGCACCTTCAGTAAGATAAGATAAGATAAGACTTTATTAGTCCCACGATGGGGAAATTGCAGATGATGACATTGTGTTGATCATTTTGTAGGTTTGCGTCAAAATAAGTTTAAAATCGTATTTGGTAACAACCAAGTAAGTGAATGACTTACCCATAATTCATTTTGATGGCTTTGTAAAGATATTTCTCTGGATATTTCTAAAATCCCTTGATCAAAATCCAACCATCAACCCATCATTGTATAGTGTGCTAAATTATTCAATTCAGATTGTTTTCTGAAGTGTGGTGAAAGTAAATGCATTATGTGTCATCAAATAATCTCCAAAAATCATCACTAGATTTCCATTAAACTCACCCATTGCACATCACTGGTGGTGGTTTGTAGGTGCAGTTGATGTCCGGCATCTCCTGGTTATAGTGAAGCGGAAAGATTCCCCCTATAACAAAGTCACCCTTGGCCACAAAGCTGGCCTGAAAACTGTTTCGAAGCATACAAACCTCAGATGGTGGCGCAGAGGTGAAGCTGGAATTCGGTTTATCAGTTATAGAGAGGGCACAAACAAAGAAGTCAAGCAAGACAAATAAGACAAGTAGAGTCATATTGTTAGAGACTGGCAGAGAGAATGAGAGAGGGAGAGAGGGAGAGAGAGAGAGTAAGGACCTGAGACGAGTTATATATAGTAGCTATCCTTATCCCTTATTCACTGTTTTCATGACACACTGGGTTGGGTTCCACCCTATTTACAGAAGTGCGTGGGTTAACGTAGATTCAATAACATGTATGATTTACTGGTGATAGAATATTCTTTGATATATTGTTTGATTTTTCTCATTATGAGGATTGAGGATTTGCTGTTACACATACTGGGCCATTATGGTCTGATGGAGAGAAAAAACATTATCCCTGAATGAGATGGTAGGAATCCCAGATTATAAAACTATTGGACCGGTTTATGGGGGATTATGGTGTTGAAACTTGGGTTTAGGGCAACGGATATCATCCTGACATATGTATTGTGATGTTCTAGGTCAGGGGTGTCAAACTCAATTGCATTGGGAGCCAAATTTAACTGATCGAGAGCCGAACACTCCACACCAGCACTCAGACTAGCCGCGTTTAATCTGAGCAATTATGACAATTTTATCCTCATTTTATAGAATTCCTTAACAAACCAACAGAATATAAAATACTAAAATTAGGGATTAAATTCAAAATAGATCTATGTCTAGATTAATGTCCCCCTCTCTATCATCATAGATTCACAGAATAATTTACAAAGAAAAGTTTTTATTCACAGGCATGAATAACAGCCAGAAAATTATATTTTCAAGGTACAAATTAAACCTAAAATCAATCAGTTTCTGTTTTGTTTTGTTAGTTGTTTTCTAGTTGTTTCTTGTATCTGTTCCTGCAGTCAGGAGCAGTTGCTCCTCAGAAACAGTCAGGTGCGTGAACAGCCTCCAGGTGCATTTCACATTAGGTGTAAGCAACTTAATGGGTTTTCTTGTTTTCAACTCAGCAACACTGACACGTCTTGAATGACTGGAGGACGTACATGCGCCTCACAAGTTAACTGAAATGTTCTTTCTATTTTCTAATATCTGTGTGCAACTTACTAATACATTTGTTATTTGTCATTTTAAAAACAGTTTCTCATCTATATAAGGTAAAAAGGTAGCTTTCTAGGAGTATGAGGATGACTCTCAAAGCATTCCATAGTGGCTGGGATTATGGAAATTTCTGACCCGCCCATTATCAAGCCTTTGCATTGTTGTTGCAAGCTAGATTTGAATTGAAACACAGATTTTTGTCACAGCCAAATGTTGTAGAATTTGCATAGCCCCACCCAGGGGACATAGGTGGTATTTTGAAGTCAAAATTCCAATATCTGGCACGTTTTTTGTACATTGGCTAGCAGACTGTGCGAAATACAGGATTTGCCTGGACCTATTGCACAAATACGATGTAGAAAAACATGTATTTTGTGGTATTTCTACCAAATTTGATGAAGTAGTTATTTAAATATTCCTGAGTAAATTTTTTATTTTAAATGGTGTTACTATATTAGGACAAAATAATGATGTTAAAACCTTTTTATCTAAAGAAAAATAAGGCGATGATAGGATATTAATTATTTTTATTTTACTTTTCTTATACCGATATCTGGCTTAGACGGAACTTTGCTTCTGTTCTCTCTTTGGGGGCCAGACCTGCTGACCTCTGCTTTTTCTTTCTTGTTTTCAGTAGAAAACCCCTTCAGCTATGTTCTAGACTTTGCACCTTGTCGCAGCTGGTCCCCATACAGGGCCTAGCCTTCACTGCAGGCCTCCAGACTGGGTCCCTCATCATGGAAGGCCACGTCTTCTGCCTCCGGTACACAGTTTTGTATATAGTTTAAACAGAGTTATAATACGTGGAAATTTCTTATGTAGGAGAATCCAGGATATGTGTTGCTTTTAGGGCCTTTTGATTGTTTTGCAGCGGATCTGATGAATCTAAGTGGTCTTTCCTTCATTAGGCATAATTGCTGAAAGGAAGAGATCACATCTGCATCAAAAGACACGCTACTGCTGATTAAAAAACATGTTTTAATGTTTTTTCTCATATAATAATGTAGGACTAGTGGGGTATACAGAGGAATGATAATCAGTGCTTAAGTACTTTTTACAAGCATACATACATACATGACAGCATTAATTTTGTTAGGGTTTATTTAAATCAATTGCTACATTTTTGGATGATTAAAATTTTGAATAAAACTTAATCAAATTCCCTGCAATCAATCAATCACTCAATCAATCAATTTTTAATTATATAGCGCCAATTCACAACAAAAGTTGTCTCAAGGTGCTTTCCAGAAAGAGCAGGTCTAAACCAGACTCTTTATATAATTATGTACAGAGACCCAACAAATTCCTCCTTGAGCAAGCACTTGGCGACAATGGCGAGAGAAAAAAAAATCACATGAAAGAGAAACAATAGGAGGTGTAACCATTGTTATGGGGTTTCAACAGTGTGGAACATCAGCACACTCTAAATTATTAGTAAGAGGTGTTATTTCTGTCATCCTTTTATCATTATTTTTTCCTATTATATATTAAACAACAAGATTCATTAACTCATTAATGATCACTGTCCTGGTCAGGGAGGCTGGAGCCTATACCTGCTGACAGTGGGACAGAGGAAGGCTACATTCTGGTCAAGTCACTGAAGATAGAGACACCCACATTCAAACGTACAGTCAATTTGATCAGCGATTCACCTTTATTGCATGTTTCTGGATTCATTCATTCATTATCAACCGCTTATTCTGTTCAGGGTCACCAGGGGGGTGGAGCCCATCCCAGCTGACATCGGGCGAGAGGCAGGGTACACCTTGGACAAGTTATTACACTTTAAATTAGTGACACAAATTTGCCTATATTCCATGTTTTTGGACTGTGGGAGGAAATAAAGTCCACACAGAAAGTCTGCAAGATGCTGTGAGGTAACCATGGTACCCACTGCTCCATCGCACTGCCACCAGCAAGCTTTATTAAGATTATACAGTATGAAGCCATGATAAAACAATAAGATAAATGATCAAACATGAGACATTTCCATTAAAAATGTGTGGGTGGGGACTTCTGGATGATACAATTGATATAATGAATGCCATGATATAGAACATACAAACTTTGGTTGCCTTTGAATTCTATAGACATGATATCCGTTACACATTGATTGCCTTCAAGTTTACTCAGCTTTGACTGAAACCAAACCAAAACCAAAGTTTTAAAATGAACAAGTATGTGTCTCTAACTGGAAATCTTGTTAAATGGAGAATCAAAACTTTAGAATGCATACTAGCAAACCAGGCAGTGAGACAAATGCTTGATACAAAGTCTGTTGTGACACAGTCCAGGCTCTTAGTGTCGGTCCCACAGTGTCCTCCAGAAGTATGTCTTCAAACCAGTGTGTCACGCTCTTATTTGCGAAAGCAAGGATGGGAATCGACCATACAAAGTAGACAAGAATAGGCAAAGCCCTAAAATGCTGCTGCGTACTACATAAAAGCTTGATGAAAGTATGAGAAGTTCTGTAGACGAACAACACATGCACAGTTCTCCCCAGAGCGCAGGAGAGGGAGAAGACAGAGGACATCCTCATAGCCGTGCAGGACCACTCAAAGACCTGGTGAACGCTGAGTGATGCCGAGAACCAGTGCCATGTCATGGTGAAAAGCATCACCACTGTGTGGTTACCACCATGATCTGGTAAGCCTCTGTGCGGTGATGTTTTTGCTCTGGTCACGTTCAGCCCAAGCAGTAACAGTGCTACTAGGAAACATCTGGCAACCCATCTTCTGATGCATGCAGACCGCACATTCTCCTCTATACCTGTGCAAAAAAAAGAAAGCATCAATTGAAGCCAGTCATTTTTTTAAGGAAATTACTTTCTCTAATTTTCTTTAATACTACCTGCTTGAGATAGAAAGAGCTCTTGTGGACAATGTGGTGAATAGAAGTTTGCTGGCATCTGATGGAAAAAAATGTAAACATGAAGAACAAGCATTTTATTCTTCCTGCTCCTGCAAACACATCACTCATGCAAAATAACAACTGCTAGATGGTCAAAATAGATTCATGAATTACAGGGACAGACAGACAGACAGACAGACAGACAAATACTTAGATAGATCTATCTACCTATCTACCTATCTATCTAGATTGAAATACTAAGGACTAGAAGGAGTATATCCAAACCTGCACATAGCAGATCTTGACACAAGTCTTATCGTATTCTAACGACGATGTCAGACTCTCTTGGCTCTGTGATAGTTTCAGGAAATGGAGTTCTACAAACAGTTGAAAATCCCTGCACAAAGGTTGTCGTAGATTTGCGCCCTCAAGGTTGCCTGCCTGACAGATGCTGAACCAGCCCACTCTGTTCCAGTGATCCAGAGCAGCAATGTGGATGTTCAAGATGTTGGAGCAGTGATCTAATGATCCCAGGAAATCTGATGAAGGATGGATGCTTCTGTAATTTAACAGTGTACTGCTGTTAACTGTCGTTATCTGCATGACAGAACATTACGGACAAACACAGGAATCAGCAGAAATAAAAATGAGCATGAATAAGATTTGTCATGGCATGGAAAATATAGTGGATATGATTTCTCTCTGGTTCTCACCTCTACTGTAAATAGAAGACAACCGGTGTCAGACATGAAATATGGGAAAAATAAAGTGTCACGCTGGAAGTGACACTCGCAGACATGGGTGTTTGGCTTCTCTTCATTCATCATCTCTTTACTTGCTTGCAACAGGTTCCCACACTGATTAAAGAGTGTGTCGTCCAAAGCCACACAAGGAAAGAAGCCACAGTCGTTGTCGACCCTGTCCTGTTTGAATGTTCTCTCCAAGGACGTGCTCATTTCAGGAAATCTAAACAGTTGAGAAAAGATATGAAGCAATATATGGTGGACACATTATATAGTCAGTTATTACATAGTAACAACCCTATTTAATGGTATATATTAATCATCCAGCTGTTGTTAGTTTTTAGTCAGGAATGAGCTAATTATATTTAATTATTTGTGGATAAAATGTGAAAATCATAATAACCTAACTGTAAATTGCTACTTGTGTATCACTAACTAATTACACTAGCTTCAAATTTTAAGCATAAATCTTCTACAGATGGTCTAGCTGTAGTTTACAAAGTCGCTCAAATGGTGTCTAGGTACTTAATGATTAAATCCTATTAATGTTAAACCTGTGGGAAACCATGCCGAGGTTTCCAGGACCTCGGTAAAATAAAATAAGCAAATAGGTGATAAAGATAAAATTGGAGGAATAGAGAAGACAAAATTTACCAACAATTTACTCACCTCTCACATGACAGCGGCGGTTTTATTTTGTCACACATAAAAGCCATTTTATTAGATGAATTTAAACCCTGTCTCTCCTCATCATACCCATACCGGCTGAGCTCACAGAACTGGTCCAGTCTGCACCGTGTGCCTGACGAGACCATCCAAGTGAACAGTGTTAAGAAAAAAAATGTGACCGTTGTCATCTCAGAGCTTCGCCTTTGGTACAGTCGGGAATCTAGGAGGAAACTATTTTATAGCGTCACCTCTGCCACTCAGACGTAGGTGGGACATTCTCAGAGGAACATGCAAATATGTTTTTTTTTGCATGAGACCTGAAGGTTATCAAGCATAAGAAATAGAATCTGCACATATGGGTCCTGTTTTTGAGTATCGTCAAACTTAACGAATTTCAACAAAATCATGTTTGCAAATTTCATCCGAGCCATGTGGTTTCTTTGGCTAACATGATGATAGCATAGGCTTCACTAATAGTTACAGATGGGAGTTTGACAATCATGATAGAGCAGACAATCATGACTATTAATAAAAATTAAGACGGACCTAATTTAGAATAACTATCTTCCTATTTCTTGCTGCGTATTCCGTTCACAGTCTACAGAATGTGAACGGAATATGTATCTTTATTGATAGAATTATTACCATTCAAGTGTACTGGTCTAATTTTCACTAAAATTTGCCACCAGATATACAATGACCGCCTGTGTTTTTTGACATCTGTGAGACTGATTAGGTCACTTTTGCCAGTTATTTTATACAATGTCCCCAAATTGGGAAAAACAAGATTTGACTCTAGAGTTGCCAAATAGTAGGGTGACCCCTTAGACTGGGTTACCCCTCATTCCATTTTGTCATTCCTCAAGCCTCAAAAACCCACTGCTTGGTCAGTTGATATCTGCCATGAAGACCACGATATATATGCAATATCACCAAACACACCTTCATCATTTGCGTAACATCTAGTAACTACTTTTTAAATATGACTGTCCCAATCTCAATCTAATACATTCATGCTTTTAGTTTGAGCAGCCTCCACCTCCTCATCTCCATCTAGCCCTGGCTGATCCATCATCCCCGTCATTAATCAGTCACAGAAGAGTAATCAGCCATCACCACCAGTATCCAGACTCCAAAGGCAGATATACCTTGTTGCTACTGAGGGCAGATCTTCTTCAATCACAAGAGTCTGAGTGCATAAGACTTTCTGATAGACCATTATCATATCTGTTCTAATAAACATTCATCTTTTGGTCATTCTTTGTCTTTCCTATTTGTAATGATGTATTTAGTTTATGTTAGATAATAAAGGACCCTGGTCTTCTAAACATTTCAACATTGAATTTCAAATTCAATTCATCAGTCCAAACAAAGGTTTCACCAAAGTCTATAAGGACATCAAAGTGTGTTGCAGTTAAAATCAGAAAGGTATTGCTGTTTGGGATGGGCTTTACCTACAAAAGTTTTCATTTTTCCGATTTACTCCAAATGATGAGTCACTTCAAGGAGATCTATATTTTTGTTTATATCATATTTTACTCTAAAAGTTCAAATTTTACTCACTAGGCTTTTTAATTCTTTGACATAAACTATATGACTTTTACATTTAGATTGAGTAGTTGAATCAGGGGGATTGCTTGTGTGACGCAAGGGAGTGGGGACATCTTTGGGACCTACCTTTGCTTTGGGGGATGACAGTTTAGACCTAGTTAATTGATACTTTGACTCAACAGGTCTTGTAGTAATCAGGCCTAAATGTATTTCGTTTAAAAGGGGGATATACTTTATCACGCAGGCCTAAATAAAAACATTTTGGAATTTTGTGATTCCACTGCTGTGTGAGTGATTACATTCCTGATTATTGATCCTGATGAGAATGTGTACGTGAATGGTTGATCGCTGACTCATGTTCTAAAGTGCTGTGAGTGGTTGAGCAGCCAAGAATGGCCTACCCTTTAGATGAAACTGCCAGGGCATCAAATACTTTTTCACAGGAATGGATCTTCAGTTGCTTTGTTAGGGATTGATAAGTCAAACTTGAATTTAATCAAATGTAAATCGATTGATAACTGGTGATACTGCATAATGTGAGAAGCCTGAGCTCTTTTGGACAGGAAACGGACGTTAACATAAAGGGATATCGGAAAAAAAGGAAATCAGGCCCTTCATTGTCTCCTTGATTAAAGACAATCTGTAACATTATCAGAAGTTTCAAATACAATTAGAGAGGTTAGATGAATAAGACCAACAAAGATGATGTCAGAGCTCAAAGACAAAGATAACAATGAAGGAAAACAAAGTCAACTTAATTAAAACGTAATAGTTACAAGTTGTGACAAAGGTATTAATTAAAATAATACCTTGCAGCGATAAGCCACCTGTTGGTCTTGTTTTTGTGGAAAAGGATGAAGCAATCTGTTGACCTTTTTTTGTCGGCGTCGTGGGACTCTGCAGTCGTTTCCTTACTAGAGCGAAGAGGTGATTAAGTCATGCTCACAACAGATGGGGTCTGAGCTTCTCTTACACTGTTTTGATCTGTGTCGTTTTTGTGTATGTACAAACTTTCTGTCTGTCAGTTACATAATAATCCCTTCATGTTTCACGTTTCAAGTTGAAGGCTTCACAGTTAACTGAATATCATCGAGATTCTTACTTTGATCTCATAATGGTTCAGATGATGTGATCGTTGTTACATTATCTTCCACAAATATTTGGCTGTAACTTAATATTTTTATCCAAGTCGCAATCACAACTGTCAGGTCGAATCCCTGAGGAATTTCTCGGGGGTCCGTTGTCACTCCTCTTCTTCTACATCTACTTACCTGGTAGGAGAGATAACACGATCAAGATGGCGGTTCACCTAGAAAGAGGCTCAGTCATTGCACTCTGGTCAGGCTGAACCCTGACCAGAGTACATTGTGAACATATCCGTTGCTGACATTATAGAAATAGTGAAGTTGAGTCAATATAGACTGCTTGACATAATTGAGTCAACCCTGCTGTTGGGGACGACACGTAGGCTTATTGTTTTTAGAGATCGCAGCTTTTATTATTCTCAAAAGAGTCGACGATGACAAGTGAGTGTAGTGAAAAAACATATAAGCAAGATCGATCTTGTTTTGATTCATATGAGCCAATTTGGACATAAACTGACCGCAAGGTCACCCGGACGAAACTCTGGAAGGTGGAGGCATTCCACTTTGAGTTCTTGGTCGACGTCCTCCAAAGCCCTACCAACCTGTACAACTGGGGCCTGGTTGACTCAACTACATGCCAGCTCTGCCAGCAATTTGGTACGCTGCAGCATTTCCTGAGCAAAACAGCAACACCCGTTGAAGCACACCATCAGCTTAGGTTGAGCAAGAGAGGAGCCACGGCCTCAACCAAAGCCCCAGAGCTGGCCGCTCACATCAGCGAGAGAGGGGTGACACGTGGGAGAGTATGCTACCTGGTCAAAGATTGGGCCTTATCCCTCACCGGCTGGGACACCCGGTAGACAGTGTCTGATGTCAAGATCCGGAGCACCTGATGACCCAGGTGACATCAACCTGATGATGTGTCCAGGTTGCACCACCATGTGTATTATTGAAAGTGAAAACTATCATATCATGAGAAACATTATAAGATCAAAGCAGGCCCGCCACTTCTTGTAAGCAGAGTATGCACTTGCGTAGGGCCCTGGTGGGAGCGGGAACCCATGTGTGAGAGAGGTGAATCTGAAATTAAATTCATTTTCTTGAGCAGCTCACACTGAACATTTAGTTTGGCTCATTTTCCAGTGACAGTCTTAACTGTCATGCTTTGATGTTTGGTAACAGTTTTTTATGCTCTATGATATCATGTCTGATGAACAAGAGCAGTAAAATGACCAGTAGTTTCTCTGACATATGTTGAATTTAATTGAAATATTTACTTCAACTATTAGAAGAAAACATAGCGAAGTGGACAGAAAAGACAAAAAACTAATAAATTATATTCACATACAATGAAAAGCAGAAAGCAAAATCAATTTTCAAACACTAGACTTCATTTACATATTTGAAAAGGAGTGAGAAAAAGTACACACCTATAAATCTGTAACTCCATAAGCTACAGATTTTATTATTATATTTGTATTTCATTGAATGTATGTAATATAGTATCCAGTATATATCCTATTCAATATGAGTATGCATTCATTCATTATCCATCTCCACGTATCCTCTTTAGGGTCAAATATCCACAAATTTATATTCTTATTTACATAAAAAGAAGAAATATAAAGAAACATAGTAAATGAAAATCAAAACCCCCCTATAAACACCTGGTGATTATAAAGTCCCCCTTCATCCCTGTACCTGGGGAAAACCATGTCTTTATACCTTGTTTTAATCTGTTTTATATTTGGACGTTGCTTCAACTCCAAATTAAGACTGTTCCAAAGTCTGGCTCCACAAATTCATATGCAAAAACTTTTTCTTGTCATAAGCCAGTGTGGGATTGAGTTTTCAAATTGAATGTTCCCCTTAAGTTATAACCCGCCTCTGGATCACTGAAGAATTTTTGATTGTTTCCTGGAAGTATACTATTTTCAACCTTGAACATTATTTTTGCTGTTTGATATTCCAAAATATCTGCAAATTTTAATAATCTGGACTGTAAGAATGAAGAATCAGTGAGTTCCAAACATACAACATTATGAATGACCCCTATGATAGTGAATATAGAGTAATGTTGTTGTTGACCCCAAAGCTCCGCACAGTAATTTAAATATGGTAAAAGTTATGTGATATGTGAAACATGCACTGACTACTGTAATATCATTTTCAAACGATTCATGAAACTGTTTTTGAGTAATCGCATTAATGCGAAAGATCTGCGGCGGACGCGGCCATGACGATTCCATAATAACCCTCACATTGGGGATGTAAATACGGGAGAGAGCAACGGTAAAGTCCCCTACTCCCAGAAATGTTGTACCTGAGATTCAAAATTTCGGAAAATTCAGATCACAGAGAGACAGTTGTTATTTAGAATTATATTGAAAAAATGTGCTACATACAAATTATTATGGAAGATAATTTAACAATGATCATACCATGAGAAACATTATAAGATCAAAGTAAGAGTCTCGAACATTCAGTTAACTGTGAGGCCTTCAACTTAGCCCCTGATTTTCTCTTACATTTTTGAAACATGAAGGGATTACTATGTAACTGACAGACAGAAAGTTTGTACATACACAAAAACGACACAGATCAAAACAGTGTAAGAGAAGCTCAGACCCCATCTGTTGTGAGCATGACTTAATCACCTCTTCACTCTAGTAAGGAAACGACTGCAGAGTCCCACGACGCCGACAAAATAAGGTCAACAGATTGCTTCATCCTTTTCCACAAAAACAAGACCAACAGGTGGCTTATCGCTGCAAGGTATTATTTTAATTAATACCTTTGTCACAACATGTAACTATTACGTTTTAATTAAGGTAACTCTGTTTTCCTTCATTGTTATCTTTGTCTTTGAGCTCTGACATCATCTTTGTTGGTCTTATTCATCTAACCTCTCTAATTTTATTTGAAACTTCTGATAATGTTACAGATTGTCTTTAATCAAGGAGACAATGACAATGACATTATGCAGTATCACCAATTATCAATCGATTTTCATTTGATTAAATTCAAGTTTGACTTATCAATCCCTAACAAAGCAACTGAAGATCCATTCCTGTGAAAAAGTATTTGATGCCCTGGCAGTTTTATCTAAAAGAAAGGTACTTAAATGGTGCCATTCTATCGATCATGTATCATGCATCAATAATCATGCATGTAATCACTCACACACCAGTAGAATCCCCTTCAGGAGCAAATTGGTTTTCAACATCTTGCTCGAGGCCAATTTGACTTGTGGACTGGCGGAGTAAGGGATCAGATACTAACATCATTAAAAGCTATAAAAATGTTTTAATTTGGGACCGTTCAAAGTATTTTAACCTCCTTGAATTAATTATGAAGTTATGTCCAAAAAAGTGTCTGTGTAAAAAAAAAAAAAAAAAAGGAGAAAAAGCTTCCCTTTGTGAGTCAAAAATGAACTACCAGAATAAAGTATGGTATTTACAAGATAGATAACCTGAAGTTGATTCATATTTCATTTTAGCGCCAGATTTAGTTCTACGGGGATATAATGTTTGAAAATGATTCATAAAATAGTTTTTGAGTTTTCACGTTAACACAAAGGCTCCACTTCCTCCCAATGACTATTCCAACTCTTCAGGTGTGTGAGAAAGAACTAAATTGATTTTAGGAAAGGTTGGCTGTATATTTCCAAAGTAGGAGAAGCTTTATTTAATAAGTTTTCAGGCAATCATTTCCCAACCTTTGGTCAAATGTAGTTCAAACTTGATGGATATAAATTGACCACAACAATATATCATGTATATATCGTATTCTGACTGAGGGTGACTGAGGGTAGGGTGTTAAAGAGTGTCAGGAGTTATCTGTGACAGAAGAGTAGCAGCAAAAGTGAAATGAAAGGTTTACAAGACGGTAGTGAGAGCAGCTCTGCTGTATTGTTTGGTGAAGATTTAAGAAGATTTTCTTTGGAATGTCACCTCTCTGGCGGGGAAAAAACTTCTGCAGGATATGGAGTGGCGATTTATTTGGTGTCACATACCCACAAGTCCCCGTAAAAGTACCTCTGTGATGGAGAGTTATCACTGGAGAACGAGAGGTTCGCCTCCATGAGTCGGAAGGTTGCAGTAGGGAATGACTGAACTAGTGTCTGTGCCTACGTATCAAACAACTGTTCAGGAAATCCGGTCTTCTTTGACTCTCTGGGTAGTGTCCTAGGAAGGGCCTCTTCCGGGGACTCAATGGTTTTCCTTGGCGACTTCAACGTCCATGTTGGCAACGATGGCGAAACCTGGAGGGAATGGGAGGAACGGTCTGCCCAATCTGAACCTGGCCACCCTAAGCAAAGGATCTATAATTGACTTTTTGGTTGTATCATCAGATCGGCGGCTGTACTCGCGTAAAGAGAGGAGCAGAGATGTCCACTGATCACCACGTGGTGGTGAGTTGGACCGCAAATTAAGGATACAAGCGGCTGAAATGAGCTTACATCCGTAGGCTGGTTGGGCTCAGCCTCAAAGATAGTGTACAAAGTTGAGCATTATACTAGTAATGTAGAATATAATTATAACGTTTTCATTTTTATAGACCGCTATGAACAATAGAAACTTAACTTAATCATGGATGAAATGAGATGATGTATTCTACTGAAGAGTTCAGAGTTTTTGTTACATTTGTAGAGGTAGTTTTATGAACACACTTGATGAATGACATTATGATAATTGTGAAAATTAACTCACGTCAACATCCAAAGTTAATTTTGCTTTTGTTTCAGAGGTCGACTTTTACCCTTTGATAAAAGAGGAAATGAAACAGACCTTTCAAGGAATATGTACTGTACATAGTGAAAAGCTCACACAAAAGGTAAAACCCATGGGCTGCTTTGATTGTATTACATTTGTTGTACGGGGTTTAAAAAAATAGGATCCAAAATGCAAACAACACAGGGGACAGAGTGCAGTTCAGTGATTTAATGATAAAAATCCCTAAGTATTTTGGGCTAGCACACAGTCAGAGGGGTTGTCGACCGAAAAAAAGAACAAGATGTGACAGATCCAACCCCAAAAGGGGGACTAGAAACAGAGGTCAGTGGGTCCATCCAAGATGCCAAGCTGGATGTCAGGACAAAAAAAAATCTTTATATATCAGGAGCTAAATTGAACTGTTGTTGTCTTGTTAAGCCTCACATTAATAACATACTCAAAATAAACTTAAAATAGCTCCTAAACTATAACGTGTATGTGTACTAGTGTACTATTGTGTACTAGTGTATAACCTTGGTGTCACAGGACAGGTAAAACCTTCAATAATTTAATTGACATTTTACTCATATAATTTTGATTAAAAAAAAGTAACATCATTATATTACAGCAGCACCAACAAGATATTCTACATTCTACATGATATTTGTGGGATCGATCCATGCAGCCTCTCTATTTGGCACAGTCTCAGGGGCAATTAACCTAAAATGTGCCACAAATTGGATTTGCGCTGCAAAATACCACCTATGTCCACTTGGGAGAGCTACATACACATTCTCCAAACTTTGGCTCTGACAAAAATCAGTGTTTTTATACAAATCTAACACAAGAATTGCAAAAATTAGACAGAAATCCAAAAATGGGCTGGTCAGGAAGAGCCGAAACCCCAGCAATTATGAAATGCTTTGAAAGCCTTCTTATCAAGCATTAATGATCTAATCCTCAGTAGAAAGCTACCTATTTCCCTAATATTGAAACAGAAAAAAGTCTGAGTGGCAACTCATCCAGCTCTGTACCAGCTACTCTACATCATCCAAATACACCTGCCGGGATTCTATTTGTCGATCTAACCTCCACATTCAACACTATAACCCCACAATGAACTGATGCAGAAACTTTACAACATGGGATTGTTTTTACCACCATCAGACCATAAAAGTTCAGTATGAGTAACAGCACATCCTCAATCCCCTTACTGAAAATATCCAATGAGATATCAATTCATTTTCCATAGGGCATTTAATCACCAGTAATCATACATGTCATTCAATATATATTAGCCTGAGCACTTCCGTAAATAGGGTGGAACCCAAACCAGTGTGTCATGAATACGGTGAAAGAAAAAGGGTAGCTACTATATATAAATCGCCACGATTCCTTGCTCTCTCTCTCTCTCATTCTGTCTCTGCCGTTGTCGAACAATATGACTTTACTTGTCTTATTTGTCTTGATTTACTTCTCTGTCTGTGCCCTCTCTATAACTCATAACCCAAATTCCAGCTTCACCCTTGCACCAACATCTGCAGCAGAGGTGTGTATGCTTCAAAACAGTTTTCAGGCCAGCTTCGTGGCCAAGGGGGACTTTGTAATAGGGGGAATCTTTCCGCTTCACTATAACCAGGAGATGCCGGACATCAACGGCACCTACAGACCACCACCAGTGACGTGCAATGGGTGAGTTTAATGGAAATCACTTGGGGAATTGGTACAATGGAAAGACTATTGGATAACACAGCATATGTTTACATTCACCAAACTTCAGAATACAATCTGAATAGAATAATTTAGTTCAAGATACATTGACTATGGTTACATTTTGAGTAAGAGATTTTAAACAACTCCAGAGACACATTAAAAAATGTTTATATCGGGGTGCATTGTTGGTAAGTAAGTGTCTTATGGTTACAGTTACTTTTACATCCGACATTAATGTGTTTTTTTTCTCCATACCTGCTCTGGGCTCCTATGGATGGTCTGTGCATCAATAATGGGCTGCAGCTCTGCTCCTAGACCTTTCCGCTGGGCTCAGACCATGAGGCTGGCCGTGGAGGAGATAAACCACAGCAGAGAACTATTGCCCAATTACACCCTTGGATATAAAATCTTTGACTCATGTGCATATCCACTGACTGGCCAGAGGGCTGCTCTCGCTGTGTTGAATGGGATAAGTGAGGCTGATGCTCCCACGTGTAGTGGTGCATCTCCGCTACTTGCTGTGATCGGGGCATCCGCTTCTGCACAGTCTATTCTGTTGTCAAGAATCCTGCGGCCATTCGGAATACCAATGGTAATAATGACTTAATTTCTGTGTAATCCACCCAACAAATATCTAAACATTGCCTAATAATTTGTCTACTCTTTCTCCTTCTTTACTCAGATCAGCTACTTTTCTACATGTACCTGTCTCTCTGACAGAAGAAAGTATCCTACCTTCTTCAGAGTGATCCCTAGTGATGAATATCAGGTAGAGTCTTGCAACTGATTTTATAATTGATAACTTTCTTAGCCATACAGAAAAAAAAATCTTTTGAGAATCAAAAGGGGTTACAGTGCATTATTTTTAAAAGATGCTAAAGATGACTTGTTCATGAAAATGTTCATAAAATGAGGTCCGGAAACTTATTTTAAAATATCTGTCTTGAAACTAGAATTGTTTCAATAAAAGAAAATTGGATAAAATAATTTTTTAAAAATAAAAAATAAAATACAATAAAACCCTTATTCACCCTTCAAAGGGAACGTGGCCCTTTTCACGTTTCTTAAAATTAAAGCAAATAATTTTATGTTTTTTTCTCTTGAACACAGGTGAAGGCTATTGCTCAGCTGCTGGTGCGCTTCAACTGGACTTGGGTTGGGGTGCTGCAAGGGGACCAAGAATATGGGCACTTTGCTGTGCAAAGTTTACTGAAAGAATTAGAGGGTACCAACGTGTGTGTCGCATACCAAGAGATGAACCATCTGCCGTACAACAGCCAGAGGGGGCTGGAAATCATAGAGGTAGAAGCACCAACACACTGCATTGAGTTACACACAACATTTCAACTCAAGTACATTTTGTATTAAATACTGATTCCACCTTGCCTGTTGATTTCAGTGTAGTTTTGTAGCTCAAGCTGCCTTAGTTCAATCAACTTTTTCATTTCCTTCATCATCGTCTCTGTAAAGGTAATTCGTAGTTCTTCAGCCAAAGTGGTGGTGGTATTTTCAGGAGAGGGAGAGCTGACACCTTTCTTGAGAGATTACATGATGCAGAACATCACAGGGATCCAATGGATTGCTAGTGAGGCCTGGGTTACAGCGTCTGTCTTTGCAG
>VRLP01008092.1:0-18309 GCA_009660295.1 Lophius piscatorius
AGAGAACACACAAGCACACAACAATGCACACATTAGGAAAGATTGTACGACGACAAGACAATGACGACGATGATGGACGACAAATAGAAAATCTTTGTAACAATAATGTTCACAGCCTCTTGTAAGAACTTTAAATTCAATCTTTTATATCTTCATCTATCCTTTCTTAAATATCAAATTCACTAACTCTTCAGCAAAATTTCAGGCTGAATTCAAGGAATAACACAGGATGGTAAAGAGAACCAGACGGGATGGTCAGAAGCTCACTAATGACTGCTAAAAAGAAAGAGGATTTAATGTGTCCACACGGTGTGACTGTCTTTGACAAGACACGTTCTAGAATTCCTATTTTTCAGGCACAGGTCAAGATTAACTTAATGTTCCATTTTTAAACAGATTGTTCAATGCAGGCATACAGTGCACCTATTTTTTTCTGCTGTTTCATTCAAATGGGTGTGTGTTGTTCCACCGCTGTGATGGCAGCAAACTGCACTCAATCAGATGTCTGTAGAAACAATCAAGCCAGCAATGCAGCAGGACAGGATGGGGGTGTAACATTTTGCTGATGTAGTATAGGTGCAGCCCACAAAAAAAAGATTCAAAAAGCCAAAAAACCTGCAACTTGTTCAGAATAATGCTACCAGGATCCTAGCAAAGACAATATTGATGTAGCGTATGTTTTACCCCCAAGAATTTGATATATATGTGAATAATTTTGATAGTTTGCAAATTATTAAGTAAGAATGTGAGCATTTTGGCTCCTGAGTAAATTATTCTGAGGCTTTTATTCAGAGGTATTACTTTTGAGGCAAGATCACCTTTCACTGCAGCATTTAAGTAGCCCTTTGGGGCAGAATCAGATTTAGCTAAACCTATTAGAAATCTCGATGGATGTTTGTTGCTGCAGAAATGGCCATACTCTTCGAGGGAAAATAAAGGATGTAAAAATATGGCGTAAGTATTTGCATCCATTTCAGTATGAAGATGATTCCAGATCTTTATGGAGAGAAAATAGCTTATAAAACAAACTAGAAAAAGCACTCAGAGAGCAGAACTTTGTCATGAGCCAAAACCTACCGCTGAACCTACTCTTAAACGGACATTGTTTAGTCATTTCCTGTTCCTCTCCAGTACAAAAAATAAAAGGAAGAAGGAACAACAACACCCAAGGTTAAGGAAAAAACTTGCAGATTTTTTCATTAACATAATGAAGAAATCTAAATCTACCGGCAATTCCAACAAACTGAGTATTGGTTCGTATAGAATCATAAACAGGTTTTACTCTTTATGATGTGTCTTGTGTCATTTCCTGGCCTCTCATTAAAATAGATTAAATTGATCTAGTAGATCCCACCTCCAGAGGAGGGTTGAGTAGTCTGTCCTCCTCTGCTCTCCACTTCACACACTGCCTTTCTGCTCTGAATTTCAATAATGGATGTTTTCAAAAGAATATATTAACATTCTTTTATAAATGATACTGGGATTTGGTAAAGTTTTATTTCAATCAATTACTGTTTTTATATTTTTATCTGCCTCCTGCTTCCCAAAAATAGAGGACCATCCTCTTCTGCCTCTATGGAACAGCCTCATCTGGTTCACACATCATGCTGTGTTGTGTTCACTTTTTTCCGGTTTTGTCTTAAATGTTTGACCGTATTTGTCCTCAACATTGCATTACTATTTTAACAGCTAGGTGTACTTATCTTGATTAATGAATCATATCTACTTTATATTTTCCTTTGAGAAATTCGGCACCAATTTGTGTAATGACATGGAATATATTTACAAATTATAAACTGTTCAATAAGATTTGATGAGACCTTATCATGACATGTGTCTATTTGCTCTCTTCCCTCCTGTTTGGCTGGATTCCATTTCATCTGTGTTCCAGCTTGTGTGGCAGGTGGCATCATAAATTGAGTTTTAATTGAACCCTCCAATGTACCCTCCAATTGTTGCTTTTCTCTGTCACACACCAGTACATTCACACACTCCCAAACTCGCGTGTCACAAACATAGGCCAATATATCACAGGTGAAGTTTAATCAGGATTGGTATATACGATGTGCTGATACCAGTCGGGCTCAGACACACACGCCATAACCACCGCTCTTATCCTGCCAAACTTGGAATCAAAGGGGAAGAAATAAATGAAGACAACTCGTGTGTGCGTTCATCTTTGTGACTGTGTGTTTGTGCATTTGTATGTTTGTGTGTGCGTGTGGCCTTTGATGTACTATGTGAGGTTACAGGTTAGTATAAGAATCTTTCATCAAAAGAAGTGGGTTATGTCCAAAAGCAGTATCAGAGAGGCTGAACCAGAGCCCCAGGTCCCCAAGGAAGATAAGCAACCACTTTGGTAGAAGCCAATCGAGATCCAAATAAAGAATAAAGGACCTTTATTAAAAAAAAAAAAACCTGCTGGCTGGAAATATTCAAATCAATTCCGCTCTAAAATCTGTTGTCCTTTTATGGTAAATTAAATAATCTCCCAACAAAAGCTGCATGAAGTCTCCCAGAGGACGGGGGGGGGGGGATCAACCCTTAATCAATCCCACATAACAACAGAGTCACACTCCTGTGTAGCCAGGCATTCAGAACATCCTAATTAACTCCCACTCACATGCTATCCATCTCCTTTACTCCCTCCCTCTTTTTTAATCTCACCTCCTACGTGAGTAGAAGACTACAACTGCAGCAAAGTACATGGAAAATTGCTGGTGTGAATGCCAAAGGATTAACACAGGTAAAAGTGAAAATGGAGTGAGAGGGAGAACGTAAAACGCAAATGAATTGCTAAACAGGCAAAGAAGGCAGAAGACTGAATTATATTATTATGTTAAATTCAAATATAATAAGATATTTAATCACAAAGGGATACAGAAATTATAAAGAGAGGCAAAACAATTCGACTTTTGTTAGTCCAGGCTAGCCACACACACAAATCACTGGTGTGCATCATTATCTCTGACTGAACTTTGACCGGCTGACCCACACTTGGCCCCAAGGCTCCAATGCACAACTGTTTGCGTGTTGGTTCTGACTCATTGAGAGAGATAATCAGCTTACATTATTGGATTGGCTCACCAGTCTACCATACACACAACATGTGGACAACCTCCAACCAAGCAAACCATATGAGGATACTGAGGCCACACCCACAGAAACAATCACAGACATATATACACACACACACTCTTATACGCACACTTCAAATATTCACAATGAATCTATTGAAGCTGGACATTTCAGCTCAGTTTTGACATTTCTGTTCTGTACACTCTGTTGTTTGCTATACATCACCCAACATATAAACAGATCTACTACCCACAGGCCATCAACCCGACGAACAATCAAACCAGTGTCAGTGTTGTACGATAACCAGGTTCACCCCATTACACAATAACTATCTCCAACTGTCATATATATTTATATATACATATTAATACATATATATTTAAATGTATATAGCCCGTACACAAGATCATCTCCATTTGTGTTTAGCTTGTATATTTGTTTATTGCCTTGTCCATTTAATTCTAAATGATTTATATGATGTTCGTACTATGAGAGCTTAGTTAACCGGAGTCAAATTCCTGGTATGCATATACATGGCCAATAAAGCTAATTCTGATTGTGATTCTGATCCGGCTACATTTCATTTGATTTCTAAGTATCTGAAATATCAATTTAATGCTCACTATTACACAGAAGACATAAGTTTTTTGTTTTATTTCAGGCACATATAGAGAAGAATTATCATACTTTAATATAGTTGTAGAAGGTAGATATAAGTGTAAACACCATCAGCCATAACATTAAAGCCAATGACTGGTTCTAACATTGATTATCTACAAGTGGGTGAGATATATTACGTAGCAAGTGAACACGCCGGGACCAAATTTGATCATTTGGAAGCAGGAAACATGGGCAAGCAAGGATCTGATCAACTTCAACAAACAGTGACAGAGCATTTACAGGATTGGATTATAGACTTGATGTGGTGCATTATCCAAACATCCAGTCATACATTTTCTTTTGCTTATCCGGAGGCGGTCCTCGTTGGCAGGTCGTTTTGGGGGTTACCGGCCTGCTTTTGCTAGTGTCTACCAAACCGGTCTACGGAAGCACAACTGGTGAACCTGTGACATGGTCATGGGCATCCAAGACCGATCGATGCTTTTGTGGAGCAAAAGAAAAACAAGTTTATCCTCTACTGAAGAGCAACTGTAGCATAACATTCTGGAAAAGCCAATTCCGGAAAAAAGGGCATCTACGCAATATTTGGTATTTAATGTCATGGCTGACTTCTACAAAAAGGGAAAATGGGTTGTGTTTTATAAAACAGATTTAGCTGCAGACGGATTTAGCCATCTACCCTCCTGTTTTTTCTGCGTTTTCAGCCCAGTCTGTTTACCTCTCTACAGCTCTAAAAGCTGCTTAAAGAGGAGGGACAAAAATAAATGGTGAATAATAAAGATAATTTATGTCAAAAGAGCATTAAAGGACGATTATAAGTAAAGTCAGTGAAAACAACATTGTGTTTAAATGTTTGTGTGTCTGTGTATTACTATTATTATTGTACACCCTGTGTTAAGGGTGTACAATAATAATAGTAATAATAACCTATCCTTTACTTATCACATGTTACACAGTTCATACATATAGTACAACGTCGTCAATTTTATCTTTGCATTCAACCCATCCCTGAGGAAGCAGGGGGCGGCCACTGTGAAGCGCCCAGGGAGCTGAGCTTTCAGGGGTCTGGGCCTTGTCTCCCGGTTGCGGGACGACTGCCCTACCGACTGAGCTTAAGCCGCCCCAGAATCATTTCCAACTGAGAACCTCATTATTTTGCCTGTGTTTGTAATATAATAAAAAAAGATTGAACTAGACTCACTGACTGAACATGTGCAGTCAGCGGCGATAGAAATCATGTTTACATGGTGATAGAAAAAGCAGTTAATGTGGGCATAGTGATAAAGGAAATAATATGGCTTATTGTGATTAACATGACAGCTCTACATAGGTCTGCTGAATAACATGCTATTCAGTCTGCTGTCACTTTAGAAAATTTAACTTATGCTTTTCATCTGTCAATGTTGAAGTGAGTATCTGAGGAAAGAATTATTCTAATTTTGAGGGTCTGAAACTTGTGTCTAGTCTGCAATTAATCTTTGAGCAGATCAGACAGACTCTGCAGATACCCAGCAGAAAAGAAGCATGAAAATATCAGGATCTCCTGACAAGGTTGCATTTCTCATAATAAATACCATTAGGGGGACGTTGAAGCTTTGTCCCTACTTATTTTCACTATTAAATAAATGTGTAGAAACTCGGTTGGCAGAAATGTTTATTTTTATTGAGTATTTATGATATATTTCCTGATCAAAACCAGCTACCAGAATTATTTAGGAAGCAATGAAGTAAAAAAAAAAAAAAAAATTTCAAACTATGATTGATGTGTGTAAAAACGATTGTGAAATGATTGTGTCAGATACTGAGTTATGATCCAGGAAAGAAAGGAGACAGACAGGAAGGACAGATTGAACCCATTCCTATATCGTCCTGCCTCGTTTTGTTTGTGGCGGCGGATGATAAAAACTGTTTGCTTGCATCAAAGGAGGCCCTAGATTATAGACTTGATGTGGTGCATTATCCAAACATCCAGTCATACATTTTCTTTTCTTTTGAAATAGGAAGGTGTGTTGAAACTTGTGTGTTCACATTGTACCTCTTATTACAGTATTGTGTATCTATTTTGTGTTGGTCAAGTATGTTTTATGCGAACCATTGGTTTTATGGAGTCCAGTCGATTTGTATGGAGGTCTGAAACAGAATGATGGGACAGACTGTAATTATTTTATGAATTTGGCTTGTGGAGATTTGTAAACAAGCTAAAATAAGTATTTTAAATTGAAAAACACTGCATTCTCTCTTGAGAAATAATGGAAGCAACAGGGTTATCGTTTGTCAACACCTTCACGCATCCCGATACTGAAACAAAGTCTGCTCCCTCCTGCATCATTTCTTTGCATAGATCCCAAGTGAGACACATCAATGTTTTCATAAAGAAATGTTTGCAAGTGATTGGAAATTGAGCTGAACTGATATGACGAGGGTATTAGTCTAATACCATCACCCTATATAGGAATTGTGGAGTCCATCCATTTAACCGTAGCCATATTAGGGGATTGGAGTATGCCTTTTGTTGAATCTTAGGTGTCACCTTCCATGGGGTCATTGATTTTAAAGATATTTCACTTATTTCTTTACCCATGATCTATGTGTTCATAGAATAATTGCCAACACGAGCCGTAGCATTAGAGATCACTTCCCGCCAGGGATTGGAATCATCGACAAACACATCTAAATCTCACTTCTCTTCCAGCTGTCGGAGGTATTCTCTCAGTCCTTCGGAATTTTTATTGGCCTTTTGAAGTGCATCACTCAGATCTTTCTCTCTCTCCACGGCCCTACTCTACAGGTCCTCTCTTTGCTTCCTCAGTTTCTCCTCCTCCAAGGTGCCCAGCTCTCTCCTTAGCCATTGCTCTTTTTCTTCACAGATTTTCTGATACACCTCTTTCACATGTATGCTCATCCTCTCAATTATTTGTTCAAACTCCTCTCTCGGAGCTCTCTCTATCTGTCTTTGCTCCTCTCCTCTCGCTCTCCAGTGGTGCTTTTCTCTTTCTTCTCAACTTGTCCCTGTATCTTTTCAGTTATGGCCCTCTCCCGCTCCACCTTGCCCAGCTCCAGAGCCTCTCGCTGGGCCTTATCCCTCTGTGTGGTTTCTCCCAGTTCTTGGAGCTCAGCTTCCAACTGAGCCAGTTTGGTGTGTAGCTGATGAAACTCGTGGAAAATGAGGTAGCTTATGCCACAGTAACGACACACTGTCTCTCTGTGCTCCATCTGGGGCGGAAAATGCACTGTTTGTTGAAATGAAATTAGTAGTATCAATTCAAAAGATATCATAAATAAAACAACCCAGCACTTGGTGTGTCTTAGGATTTAGTGAACAAAGAAATCAAATAATTTACCCAAGTAAATGTACCAATAGTACACCGCTAAAATACTTTAAAATAAGGAAAAACCTCACTTAAGTAAAAGTATTTGTGCATCATCAGTAAAATGTACTTAAATCATCAAAATTAAAAGTGAGGTTTCAGTGAAACTATAAAATAGGATGGTACTGTGGTATTGCTGCATTGATGTGTAGCTTTATGTTGCTATTTAATATCTACTATAGCAAATGCAACGTTAGTTAACTTTTAGCTAAATGTATGATGTGGAGACTTCAGAATGGGGTAAAAGGTTATGATCTGTATATCTAACTTGTTATCGTCAGTTATGTCAAGCGAAGCTTTCAAAGGTAACTGGAAACCATTAACATCTTGTTCTGCCATTGTATGTGTCACGTCTGCTGGCCATTTCCCAAGTGTTCTGTACATGACATGTTCTGTGGTTTCTATTCAAGGGGAGTGCAGGCATCTATATAAATAATTGTATTGTAGTAATAAATATTGCTCTAATTGTGGAATAATTCAGAGTTATGTGGCTTATAGTATTATGCATTTAAAACTGAAACATCAAAGCTGTCTATAAATATATTTAGACAGACAAGTATAAGCTCCAACATTCAGCCAGATCTGTGGCAACGAGTGGTTTGAAAGAGGAGTCCTCTTTCAGCAGTTAAAAGCAGAGGAAGACAATAATCCCTCCCTCCCATCCCTTTTTTTTACATTTGTCTGTCAGAAGAACCTGTCCCAAAATGATGTTTCTCTCGCTGAGTGTCAGTTTATTTTATTCATGCTACTGTCACTTCTTTCTTCTTACGAAGGATAAGATTGCTTCCCCTGATCTTTCATTGTCATGACGATATCTGGCAGAGAGGTAACTGAAATTTGGACGGTATGCTGATGGTTTATATGTCAAGCTACAAATGGCTGTTACATGTTGAAAACAAGGTAACAGAATCCTGAATACAATGCTGATACGAGTATAAACACAACCTGATCCTTTAATTACTGCTAAAAAGGCACAGAAGTCATATGACTTTCACCACATCTATTGTGGTGAGGCCTTCAGTGCAGTCTCTATTAACTGCACTGAAGGCCTTGGTGGGTCAATGGAGACATGTTTGGTACATTTTTGTTGGATTGTGGCTCACATTGCAGAACATAAAATATAACAACGGTGCTGCTGATTGATTTAGTGTCGCTGGGCGTTTTTTAGACCAGTACTTTGTCTGAGATGGCATTGATCAACATGTCAGAAAGTTGTCAGAATTGGACAACAAGGATAGTTACCATAGTCCGCTTTGCTTCCTTTGTTTTTGAAAAGTAAGACAGCAATGGAAATAAAATGAACTGGACAAGTGATTTATATATTAAAGTGAATTTGATAATGCAGTAACATCGCTAAAAAGTACAATTACTCTCTGTCTAATAACCTGAATGTTTGAGTTTAACTCAAAGTTGGGCTTTGTTTTCCTTAATTTTACCATATTGTAATATCATAGAACTCATTTGTTTAGTAAAATTCTGTAGAATTCTCCGAATCAAGAACCAGATCCGTCCCTCAAACTCTCATGTGTGTTGTCAGACAAATGGGTTGCTTAAATTAGCTTACTAAAAAACTATTCTTTGGCACCACCTTTTTTTTTCGCGTTATGGCACTCATTTTATCAATCCCACAACCGGAAATCTTTATCTTAATAATAAGAAATCAACATCTTATATAACGTCCATGATCAATCAATCAACATCTGAACCTGCTATTTGAACACGCACGCACGCACGCACGCACGCACGCACACACACACACACACACACACAAACAAACCTGCAATTTGTGGACACATTAAATATGTTTCTTTATTTCCAAATAAACTTTATTCGTAATACATCCAGAAGATGTAGTCAGACTGCCAAAAGGACAAAAACTATAATAATGGAAAATGACATATTTGAAAGGCATTGTAAACAGCATCTCTGATACAAACATACACCCTGAAAGGAAAACACTGTCAGATCACAGGATAATTAGACTTGATTAGACTTGACTTCAAGACTTCTTGATTAAGGCAGTACAGTCTTGAAAACACACTAAATTCACAAAAAGCCTTACTTGGTCATGTTGCTTTTGTATCAAATTTCGACTAAATATGTTTAAACATATTTAATATAAGAGTGTGCATAAACTGTCTGCTTTTACCTTGTAGCACTTTGAGAATTTTTTATCGACTTTTACCTTGTAACACTTGAGATTTGATCCAAATGTAATGTGCGTTATAAATAAAATGTATTATTATAATAAACTTTTCACTCAGTTCGATATTAATAAAAATCCTCCTTTGTTTTATATGGGGACAATACAGCAGTAACCTCAGACTTACAGGAGAATTTACATCTGTGTTGCATACAAGAGGAAATTAGATATGACATCATTTGTATGATTGAATTGGAGCGGATAAGAAACCGAGACATCAAATGAGGCCGTTTAGGTTAACAATCTAAAAATTATCAATATGATCCAGGTATTTGTCATGCCTGACTGTGTGTTCTTAAGTAACAACCCCATTTGAAATACGTAATATAATATTTCATAAAGCATAATTTCTATAATGATGAATTGTAATACATAATTGTGGTTGACACTCATTTATATTGCAATAGCATATGTTGAATTGAACTCTATTTAACCCCTTGATAACATTCACTTATTCAGAGGGCAGGTTGCCCTTACAGGACAAACCTGTTCCTTTTCAGAGGAGCTCTGTGAAGTGTTTTGGCCTGTTTGTCTGGCTGTGTGTACCCCGCTGAGCTCATTAAACTGTTAATATCGCTGTCTTCCTCCTCACAAAACCTCACACCACACAAGATATTGCATGCTCAGCGGCTGAAACACACATCCCAGCACACCCAAACACATACTCACATACGCACATATGAAGCCTTGCAAAGCATTTCTGACTTAATGCGTGCCTGGCTGCTTGCTAAAACACACACACTCACACAGACGCACTCACACACACACCCGGCTGCAGCACAGCACACTTATTTAAACTGCTGTGAGTCACGACATCCGACTAGTCCTATTTGTTCCACAGAAGCCTTGGCGTGAGAGAGCAGGGTCACCCCACTGGCTCTCATGCAAATCCTTTCAGTACACACGCATACACTCACAGACAAACACACACATACTTAAAAGTCCTGCAGATGAGATAAAATACAGAAAGACAGAAAGACAGCTGTGCAGAGAGCCATGTTAAGATTCAAGCAGATTGAGACAGTTGGACAGGAAAACCACTAGGTAGAGACGAACAAGAGGGATAAAGTAACAGACAGGCCGCGAAACGGATGTCCAAATCAACTTGTAGATTCACCGACAAACTTAAATGGACAGTAAGTGAAGTTGAGCTTTTTCTCTCACTGGCGGCCCAAAATGGTTACAAGAGGCAACCGCTTGAATTAAAAGTCTTTTAACGTTTCACTGAATTTATCCTCGGCACGTAGAGGTGGAGGAGGTATAAACTATGAGCCATTGCTGACAGGTCAAAAGATAAAAGTAGCCAGGTCAGATACCCGAAAGGTGTGGGTGGAGGGACTTTTACCTACAGTTCCACATCTGACCAGCACTTTCTTTGAATCTGAATGACAAAGTCCAGTTCACTTCAACTAGATGATCAGCTTGCTCCTTATGCACATCAATGAGCCATAGGCACCCATGACCCGGTCGCCGGTTCACTAGCAATCCTTGTTCAGACCGCATTGGTAAGTTCTAACCTATGCAAACCGGAAACACCCAACAAGACCTGTAGTTCTGGAGATGCTCTGACCCAGTTGTCAAGGTCAAGTTGGCCCTTGTCAAAGTTTGCCAGATCCTTATGCTTTCCCATTTTCCCAGTTGCAACACATTAACTCCAAGGACAAAATGTTCCCCCTGTGGGTTAATGTATCCCGCTGACTGAAGGGGGCCATTGTAAAGACATAATCGATATAATTCTGATTTCACCTGTTAGTCGTTATAATGTTAAAAATAATGATAAAAAAATGAAACATACAAGCAAACACACACCCAGCCACCCACACAAACATTTGTATGATTTTCAACCCATATGTAAGATATTTTGACTTTGAAAGTCATCAGTGGTTATAAAGTTATGGCTAATGCACATTGCCAAGAGATCTGACAGCAAGAATGAACAGTTGTTTCTGTCTGTGTGTTGACCTTGTGATGAACTGGCAACTTGTCCAGGGTGTAACCCACATCTCGTCCCATGTCAGCTGGGATATGCTCCACCTCCCGTAATGTGTGCACGGGGGTGTGTGTTAATGGGTTACAGAAAATGGATGGATTGTCTCTTGTACGATTCCAGGGATTCTTCAGTTATAAGCCTACATCTGTGTTGAAAACCATCTGGATGTTTGGATTTCCAAGAAAACAATGGTGAAGACATGACAGCAGAGAACATGTTAGCGTTAGCGGAACTATCTGTGATCTTAGATTAAACTAACGTAGACTTTGTCCATCAAAGTTTTTTTTGTGTGTGAGAGTGTGGTCTAAGTAGGAAGCTAAGGCTCCATTGATTAATGAGAAGGTTTGGTATCTGAAGAATTTCCTTTTTGTGTGACAAGCTCATCCCATCCTTAGTACCCCTTAATAATACGAAAGTGCCGCTCCTCTTCCTCTTATTTCAGGTGGTGTTGGGCTAAGATTAGGATTTTATTTTAGTTTCTAAGATTTTACTGTGAATAATAATCTTGTGTTGGATTATTTCGGCACTCACAAGATGATGACAAATTGCTGGTCTTGTCATTAAACGTTTCCCTTTTTACATTAACAAAATTAACAAAAAGAGTAGTATCACCGTTAGTGGTTGGACAAACAGGATCGGGGAGCGACCACATGGGATGGATACAGCAAATGCACAAGAAGACCATTTGGCGTCACCTAAAGAGAGCAGCTCACATCTGATGTGTCACTATAATTTAACATTGCATGTGTTGCGAGTGCCATCAGCTTCACTATTTGTCTCAGTTTTGAACAGTGCCCCTGGAGTGTTTTGTGGGGATTTGGCGAGTTCAACCTGCATGGTTGGCCATTGGATTTGTCCCGCAAAGCCTAGCCCAAATATGTCAAGCGTAACAACATTAGTCATTTCAAGCCAAAAAAAAAAAATTCTGGGTCATATTAAACCCTCCTCCCCTCTTAAATCTGTGCAGTCACACGCATACACACGCACACATGCATACACCTACACTCGTCTGAGCCCCCCCCGCCCTCTCTTTCACTTACACACACGCACGCAAGCACATACACACTATGCTTCATTATACACTTGCCCACACAGCATAGCGTGCCAGAAGCAGACTCAATAGATGCCAAGCTCCGAGTCCCTGCAGGCTCAGTTCCTCTAAAACGCTGGATGCACCTTCCCAAATTAGCTTAATTTGCTTTCACGGAGACTGCCCAAAATACAGTCTAGTGGTCCCACAAACAATTACCACAGAGAAATAATTAAATTTAGTTTTGTGTAATCTCCCATCCTCCTTAATTATTAACCTGACTGGGTGAAATAATCAGACAAGCATAAGTGAAACACAGGACATATTAAATATGATGATAATGGAGACTATCAAAATGTTATAATAAACCCTGATGTGGACACATATAGTATAATTTTGAGGTTCACTACGTCATATGCATTGGTAAAAGGGTGATTGATGATGGGACCAGTTTAGAGAGAGTTAGTGGGAGTGGGAGTGAGGGAGGGGGTTTTGGGTTGTGACGATAAAGGCAGGCTTGTCCTTCTCTCCCTTCTTTGGCACAGTAGGGTGTGAGGTTTGATTATTATCACTGCCTGAGTACAACATTTTTCCCCTCTTTGGTCACGGTCACATATTTCTCTGCTGTGGAGGCAGATAACCAGTCACAGAAGGTAGGCTAGACATGAGTGGGCGAATGATATTTGCAACGGAGCAACTGAGTCTGCACAATTCATTGATGGGTCCATAAATAGTACAACATTCACTACAGATGAAATCATAGCAAAGCAAAGATGTCTCTCTGACTTTCTTACAGGATGGGAGACATTAGTCCAGATTAGGGCACAGATTTGCCTTAGTCAGACGCAGAGAAATAAGGGTAATGGTATCACATAAAAAGGGAAAATGTCTGTCTGAAGCTATTTGTAAACCATCCATTACCGCGAACCGATTGGTGCAGTAAAATCCCCAGCGGGAATGTCTGGCCGTTATTTCAAATTACTTCTGAGGCACTGCATCACATGCACACAACCCAAACAGAGCGTGTGTGACCTATGCATAAAATGAGAAAGACCCCAGCTAATGTTATCCATAGAAAGCACAATATTACAAAAAAATAAATAAATTTACTAAACTCATTCTAAAAAAAGCACACTAGGCAGCTTTTATGTGTTACTGGGAGGATATCAGTTTTGTCATTATTACAGGAATACAAATGTGATAAAACCAAGATGAAAGTAAAATACTGAATAAATATTACAATTATGTTATGAATAGAATACATAAAATAAAACATCATCGATAAAAAAAACATTTTTGAAAAATGCAAACGTTCAAGGCAATGTGCTTCTAAGTTTCAAGCCTGTCTTTGGAAAGAAACACGTTAAACTCTTAAGTGAAAACATCCGTTTTAAACTTTCCTCAGAAAGAAAATAGTGGGCCGACTTGGCTGACATCTATATGTTGTGTGTTCTATAGTTTTGGGCCGTAATTGACTAAAGCTGTATCCCTGATTGTCTTTAGGCTGTTTCCGGGAACATTTAATAAACCAGCAGCAGATGAACTCCCTGTTCTCAAAGGGGAATAGTGAACAAAGGAAAGCATTATAGTTTTGTCTTTGCCCATAAGAACTTTGTATATAAGAAGCAGGACTTTGAAATTCATTCTAAATGTAAAATGAAGCTAGTGCAGGGCAGTTAAATTTGTGCTTTCTCCTATTAGTTCTAGTTTCTAGTTTCTAATAAACTGAGGACTTATACAATAATCAATGATAATCAAATAGACTTTAAATAAAGGTATGAACAAGTTTTTCTGGTACATTTTGAATTTATAAATGGTCATATCTTGAAAAATGCGTGTTCTTGTTACATTTTTTATATGGGATTTGCATTTTAGATGTTAACCTGAGAAGCTGGACTTAATTTCCCCAGATTATTAAAGAGCATTTCTCTTTTTGTTCTGGGTTGTTTTAGGTTGCACTTACAGGACTTCAGTTCACCTCAATTCAATTGGTGGTGAAATATGCCCACAGGAAAGCCACTTGGCTGATCAGTCATAACATTACTGCTGTCAGATATTGTGCAGATCTGCGTTTGGGCCAGTTTTGGTTTGCTTCTGTGGGATTAGATAACACCAGCTAGCTGCATGCATGCGTGCATCAGTGAAGCACAGTGCTTCCTTAGACCACTTTGGATCCTAACCAATGCAGACCGGAAACACCAACAAGACCTCCACTTTTGGAGATGCTCTGACCCAATCATTTTGCATCAGCATTTGGCCTTTGTCAGAGTTGCTCAGATCTTTACACCTGAATATTTTTTCCTGTTACCGACAACTTGTTTTTGAAGGGAAGATGTTCACTTTCTGCCTAATGTATTACACTGACGAGTGCTACTCAACGTCATTCTGATTTCACCTGTCAGCGATTATAATGTTAAGACAGATATTTATGAGAAATTACTATACGACCAGTTGCATATATGTATATGGACGAGGGGTAACTTGCTGAAGTTGTTACAGGGGTTTGAATGAGTGAAGCATTTTCCGTCAGACCTTGATTATATCATATTTGCTCAAACAGCTGAATAAATCTGATGTATGGTCATTTCTAAAGGATCATGTTTTCGTTACGTTTTATACTGTATTTTCTTTTTCCCATAATGCTTTAATTTCAGTAGGGAATCAAGTTCCTCTTCAGACGCTCAGCTCTTGCTAAGTGCGTAGTAGCTATAGCAACGGCTGCAGTTTATGACAGGAAAAAGTTTGTCAAAATTACTTGTATTTAGCCTCTGTTTGCCTCCGTTTCGACAGAAACTGATAAATATGGGTATGTAAAAAAAAAATTCTGTTCATTAACAAAATAGGTCAAGTAATAAACTTTGTTGGGTGAGTGAATGGTTAAATATTTGAGAAACGAAGCTGCACTGATTAAATTAGCTAGCTAGTTTAGCATATTTTCGATTGTGGACCCTTGTGAGTTTGTATGTTCGTGATTTTCTGTCACAACTCCAGCATGCGTCCAAACAGAAAAGATTAGTTTATGAACAGCTTGCCTTCCTCACATTAGACTGATTAATAGTTCAATCAAGGCTAAAGTGTCACAGTTGAACAGTTGTCGTGTAAAATCGGCTGTTCATATCTGCGGCCATCTTAAATGGATAGGCCTGCTTAAAGCTGTCAAAGGGCGTTACTAATGTATTAGCTAACGACCGAGGAGCTCTGCTGCGTTTTAAATAAAGAGCCTGGAAGACAGTAGGGGAGAAATCAGGCCATTAGCGTGCGCGAGCACGAAGCCTGCTCCTTGATTCGGCTTGGTTTGTATTTTTATGCCGGTGTGTCGGTGTGAAACAAGAGGAGGGAGTAAACAGGCTTGTTTACAGTGCGTTAATGGTTGTTGTGAATATTAAATTTAACTTGCCAGTCTTTGCACAAGTTCTTAGATTGTAAATTGATGTGTGTGCATTGTGCTCGGAGCCAAATCCTGTTTTTGTGCTAATATTTCCTGTGTGTCCTCTCACTCTATTTCCCTCTCCCGGTCTGCAAGGGCATTTAATGTGTGGCATGCAGCCATGTTCAGAGGACCATCTGATTGGCCTTTCCTTTTTAACGGCTGTAACGTTAAAATGCAGGATCCAAAATTTCATTAGCAGATGCTCAAATTGTCTCTCTATTTACCATTCACAAAATATTAAAAATAATTTATACTTAGAAATCCAATGTTTTTAATAGGAATTTTTACCTGACCAAAACTAAAATATTAACAAGAGATGTATATTATAATTAGAAAAAAATAAATGTTTTGCTCTTAACATCTGGCAAACAAAAATTAATCCATGAAGGCCGTGTGGACCTCTCTTTGGGCAGTCCCTATCTCCAGACTTTGAGCTTAACACGATAAGCTTTACTGATTAATCTATTGAACAGAATCTATGGCAAATAGGTTTAATATGTCAGACATCATGCTAAGGGATTTAGCCCTACATTAACATCACAGTCTGAATGCTCTTCATCAGTTTAAAAGTACCACCTCCCTTTGTTCTGAAAAGTCTGATAGATTTCCCCTCATAATATTGTATAGCAGAATGCTTTTCGACACATGCAGGCATATTTAGGTATAGGTTCTTTTTTTCCTGTCTGTTTTAAAACAAACTCTTTATTCTGAAAGGTGTTAATGTTGAGCGTTGTGTTGTCTTTTGAAGATAATGGATTTTAGACAAAAATGTTCAAGCTGAATACAGACAGCAGAAAACCTAAGAAATGGAACTCAACACTCAACAGCTCAGTCCAGCAACCAACAGATTGAGGAACATCACATTAAAACTAGAAAAGCACTCACAGAGCATAAACCTCTGCCAAGGCACCCAAGGTAGACATTATTGGGATCAGAATCAATTGGATCGCTTTATTTAAAAAAAAAAAAAAGATGACCTATGATTGTGAGTTTATATTTTTATGTACCGTAATCCAAGCCTGCAACCAATGACTATTTTCATAGGTGATTAATCGTTTCAATAATCGACCGACTAGTTGGATAATTTTTTTGTCCTTGTTAAATTAAAAAAAGAAAAGTAAAAATATTAAATAAATACACGATCACTAAATGGCTCTTATTTTGCTATCAGATTTTGAATCTAACTTTAGGTACTTTTAGGCAAATGCAAACTAACAATAAAAACAATACAGATAAATGATTCAGCCCAAAATGTCTTTTAATAAACCTTACTGCTTTTACTGCAGACTATTAAACCAGACAGGTTGCTATACCAACAGTGTATTTGCTGAACTGTAATGATTTCCTTTCATGTTGTATCACATCTCTGCTGATACGAAAGGTAAATAAAATGTAAAAATAATATAAAAAAATATATATATAAAAAATAAAGTAGTTTCTCTGGAATCAAATCAAACATCCATGTAAATTTAGGAGAAAAAAAAACACGGTAGAAAAGAAAACATTCAGGGCTCTCTGCATTCTGTAGTCAACAACTACATTAGACTAAATCATTTACAAGTTGGATACTGCCCACATTGGACACACACACACACACACACACGCGCAGAGGTGTGCCCTCGACAGGCAGCAACACACCTTCTGCAGTAATGTGAAACGTCTGTGTAAGGGACGCGACGTGTTTGATTTTTAATTGGTACTCATGTCTTTAAAAATTCCATACATTTCAAACGTCAAGTTAAACCCAACAGAAGCTTTAAGTACATTCCCTTTAACATGGAGCTAGCTGGCTGGCAAACCAGCTTAGAGAGACGAGTCTTCATCGTCTACAGAGCCAACGTGCCTCCGCATCAAATGCTCCAGCATTACTGACGTGTTCCATGCCAGGACGGGTCATCTTTGCAAATCTTTCAGTTTACAACATTTTTGGGCCGTGTTGAGGGAGAAATGCTCCCACGCCTTGGATGTTTTCTGTCGCGATGGTGTTGCCATGGCGCTAATATTTACTTCCTTCGTATTGTATTCCGCGGTGTCAGAGGCAGTGTCCGATGACGTCACCGACTAATCGACAATTGAATTTGTCGACAACTAATTTTATAATCGATTATTGACGATTACGTCGACTATTCGTTGGTGTGTGTTATTCAAGATGCAGTTTATGATTATTTGATATGCCTATGAAAACTGAACATGTGTGAATTTATCATTGGGGTCAATATATCCAGTGACAGTATGGCCGGAGTAATGACGTGTTACGATGTCATGTCGTGAGGTCATGAAGTAACGTCACCAACATTTAATCATCTCTAGGATATGCCAAAATCTCATGGTAAAATGTGATACGGCGGCTTCAGATCAGTGGGGTTGTCCCACATACTGGAGACGTACTGGAGGTTGTCCCTCATACTGGAGACGTACTGGAGGTTGTCCCACATACTGGAGACGTACTGGAGGTTGTCCCTCATACTGGAGACGTACTGGAGGTTGTCCCACATACTGGAGACGTACTGGAGGTTGTCCCACATACTGGAGACGTACTGGAGGTTGTCCCACATACTGGAGACGTACTGGAGGTTGTCCCACATACTG
>VRLP01008093.1:0-18307 GCA_009660295.1 Lophius piscatorius
GTGTCAGTCGTCTGTGGAGCCCTCAGATGGTCAGGGAGGGCATTCCACAGACGAGGGGCAGCAGAACAGAAGGCCCGATCCCCCATGGTGCTGAGCTTAGTCCGGGGAAGGAGGAGGCGGTATGAGTGGGTAGAACGGAGGGATGGTGTTGAGGTCAGTGGGGTGGAGGAGGTGGTGTTGAGGTCAGTGGAGTGGAAGAGGAGGTGGTGTTGAGGTCAGTGGGGTGAGTAGTTCTTTTAGGTAGGGGGGTGCGTTACCATGGATACACTGGTGAGTGAGGAGAGAGATCTTATAATCAATCCTGGTGGAGATGATGAGTAATGTATCTTATAACACTTTAGTGATTTTAGTGACATTTGAAGGGCATTATTTCCTTCACGTCTAAAACACCATTGGATGGTGACGTTAAACATTTACTTTCTCTTAACGGTCTTAGAAACGGAATATTTACCCATCAGGTGCAGTTGAACTTATATCAGCGATGATGGATATTATCGTCTATTTACATTCAATCTTTCTCCGGCGGTGCATCTGAAGTCGCTGGAGACAAATGTTTTAGTTAAATTCATAATCTCAGTTTGGGATATCAGAAGAGTCTCATAAGTTCAATGTAGGCCAAGAGAGGAAGACATACATTTATTCAACAAGAGGTCAAACTGTAAGAATGTGAACACAACAGTTATTACAGTGTTATAACCCTTTACGTCATGTGAGAACAAATGACTCACCTGACGAGGATCCAAACCTGTAAGAGATCATTTGGAGTTTTTACCCTTAAATATCTGGTGGTGTGTTTTTTTGTGGAATTGTCATAAATTCTACACAATAAGAACAAAGAATGAGGTTAAACATTCCGAACAGAAGAAGGGATATGTGAGGCAGTGAGTAAACATCATTTTAACAATAGACCGTGTTTAAAGAGCACTAACAAATGTTTGATCTCTTGTTGTCTAAGTCAGCGATGATTTTTGAATCAATCTTTTTATTGTAATCTCAAATTGAGAGCAGAAAAACATAATGTAAATTATTATGGGACATGATAATGAGGCTATGCACAAAAGTACGTATGTGGAGGATAACAAGAATATAGATTTAGAATGAATAATCGAATTAAATAACAGATATTTACTGATGTCAGAATGCTAACATGCTAATTCAGGTTAGCGTCTCATCAGTCCCATGGCGGCGCTCGCCGCGTCGGTCCTTCACTCTGCTCTATCCTTTTCACATGGATCTAGAATTCCTTTGTGATACATCAAAAACTTTTGCATAGATCACCTTCAAATTAAATTCCTTTAAAAACCTTAGTACGAGAAAGAACTGGATTGATATTGGGAGAAATCAATTGTTCATTTCCACCACTAAGGGGAGCTTTAGTTCCAAAAGTTTCTAAGCCCTAACTTCCTCACCTCATGATGGCATACATTCTATTCATTCATGATTTAAATATCTAACCTGAAATCGTTCATATTTCACTCGCTCACATGAACTGATATGAACGAATATGAATGAATGGATGAATATGAATGAATGAATATGGATGAATATGAATGAATGAATATGAATGAATGAATATGAACTGATACAAGGAAATCTGTCATGTTTTATTCCTGAGCTCAGATAAAATATTCAACCGTGTTTATCTTCATCATTGACTCACTATGAGATCTGATCCTAGAGCAGACTGCAGGATTCATAGAAATAGTTGTTTAAATACTATAGACTGTTTGAGAATATTAATGAGTCACATTTAATAAGAGGAGTTCAATCAGGGGGGTTTCTGGTACAACACAGGGGATTGGGGACTTTTTTACTTGGCTGGATCCCTGCTGTCGGGGGCGACAGCGTGGGACTAGTTCAAAACAAGGAATAAAGTTGTGTTATAGAATCAGGTCTACTGGAGTCTTTTTTCACAATACATCTTAAAGCGAATCCACTTAATAATAATTCATTCAGTCACATTTAGACGGAACGTTTGTGAAAAAATGAAGCTCCACGGTCGCATCCATTTACAAAGATGATTTATTCCCATCTCTCACTCTTCCAGCACATCAACTGCAGATCACACAACACTCCCCCCGGGGGTTAAAACCTTTATTGACAGCATAGAAAATCACACATAGAAAAACATACAAAACTCATTAATTTAAAAAATTCAAGTTTGGAAAAAAGCCTCAGAAAGCTCTCATCTGTTTCTGGGCGAGTCCATCGGCTCGGAACTCCTCAGTACCTCCTCTGCCTCGGCGAGAAGATGGTGTTGGGGTTGCTGTCTCGCTCCCTCTCCTTCTCCCGCTCCTTCTGGCTGTTGGGAGACAGCGCCTCCTCCAGCTTCTTCTCGCTCTTGAAGAGATCTCGACCCGTGCGCCTGATCTGCTCCTCAATCTTGCGGTGGCGCTTCATATCCGATAGAACTTTGTCCAGCCGCGCTTCTCTTTTCACCACCGACCGGCCGGACGATCCTTGGAGACGAGGAAAAACAACCAGATTATCCCGCAACAAAAAAAAGAGACTTCGACAAACTCAAATATCTACGCTGAGTTCCCTTCACACCTGGCGTTCTGCGTCTGTTGATGAAGGCGTTTTTCGGCGTCGTTTGCATCTGCTCTTCATCAAAGTCGAATTCAGTTGGACTTGGGGGCCTGAAAAAGAGACAAGCCAGTAAAACAGAAACTTTAGACAACCTTTAATCCTTCACAGATTAAATCATGAGGGAAAAGTGACACTGACTTGCGCTCTCTCTCCTCCCTCTCCCTCTCCCTCTCGGCCTCCTCCTCATCATCTTCCTCAGGTGAAGGGGTTCGCTCAGGTGTAGGCGGCCTCCTAGGAAGGGGCACAAAGTCCAAGTCCAACATCTCCCCTTTAGCGAGGAGCTCATAAAGTCTTTTGATCTCGACAGGGGGGGGCATCCAGTTTTTGGGGTCTTCCAGTTCCTCGTCGCTGTATGGAATTTCCCATTCGCTGTCGGACACCGCCGCCTGCTTTCCCTCCTCGCCCTCCTCCCCGGCGTCTGCCTGAGGGTCGTCCCTGTACGCCTCTCCCTCCACTGCGTCCCTGTCTCCGTCTGAGAAGGCAGGACAAAAAAACTAGTTGAGCGTCAGTTAAACAGAAGCTATTGTCTGATGGCAAAATCCACGGGAGTAATGAAAGTACAGTTTCATTCTTTCCTCCGTCATGCAGTAAAATATCCAACAGATATTTATATATACAGATATCCAGGTTCCTGCACTCAGAAGCCACAGGTGTAAGGTGTGCAGACTGTGGCCGTATTCTCTTTTTGAAAAAATGCAGGATGAAGCGATTGTAGGGATGGCAGCACATGTTGCTCCAGAACCTGTATCAACCCCTCTGCTTTAAAGGAGCCCCTTCCACCGGCACACAGCCCTGTCATCAAAGATGCCGGGGTCCAGACAACATGACATACACAACAAACATTAGTTCCAAACAACTAGTTCAAATTTGGACACATCAAGAAGCAAAACTAGGGCTGATGGAAATTTAAAATGTCCAAATCGTTTTAGATCATATGAAGAAACAGAAAAAAGAGGAATCTGTCGGTGCTGGACTACATACTGAATTTATCTGAGGGTTGGTGGTTTGAGGTAAAGCCTTATGTGGTTTTGTTTGTAAGTATGCATATTAGATGTTTGGAAGCAAGTTCAGCTTGTTTGTTTATATTTGCATATAACATGGGTATAACTCAATTTTCCCTTTCTATGTTTACATACACTATTTGAACTTTCATTTTCCTGACTCAAAATCTTTAGTTGGGTTTTCTTGTAGTTGCCATATATATATATATAAACCTTAATGTGATACGTTTGAGTAATGGAATAATTATCAGGTCATACAGGTGATATGCTGGATTAAAAAATACCATATTAGCATGTTTAACATTATTTCATGTGGTACATTAAAGGCAAAAATCCAAGGAATTCAAAAAATGGTTAAATACTTTGAATCCAAAGGTTTAAGGTCTTTTGTCTAGACTTAAGGTTATTTGTTTTGAGTTAAGGTCTTGAGGTAGCCAGATTTATATTTCATTTTTATTCTATTCAAGCAAATTTGACTTTAGTCCACTAGCAGATTATATTTGCTCAATAAAAGGCATTTTAGCTGTACGTGTGCATATATGTTTTTCTACAATTATAAAAGTTCTTCCCTTTAAACACGTGTAGCTGCAGAAGCTGGCTGTCATCGAACTCTAGAGTTACCCTGATCATCCTTGGCTGTGTCCTCTGAGTCTGCAATCATCTCAGAGTCCTGCTGCTCTCTGCTGATCTCCTCCTCATCTCGGATTGCTGCGGTCTTCTCTGCGTCTTTTACACCCAGAGCCTCCAGGTCTTCTGTCAGAGACGACTCATTGGCCTCAGCCTGCATCTTCCCTGCTGCTGCTCGACAACGTTGTAGCTGAAGAGCTGCGCAACAGAAGCATCGTGGGAAAAAAGCATTTTAGTCCAGCTGGATGTGACGTTCGGGTGCGTAAGAGATCTTTCAAAGAGCTTAGCGACAATAATTTCATGAATTTATCACTCAACAGGTAGCAAATACATTTTGATTGTAAATGTCAAATAACCATTGGAACAAACCAGAAATCAAACTTGATCTTATTTGACTTAACTAACTTAGCTAGCTAACATCAGGCCTAGCCATCAGCTATTTCTACATAGCAAAATACCAGTGAGATAACTTAACACTGACCTTATGGAAAGGTCCAGTGTGTCGGCGAGCTCTGGTGTTATAGCCGGACAGCTAAATGTTGAAAATAAAACCACCGAGGCGCTCCATAAGATTTTCTAAGGATAATAAAAGATTAGGTGGCGACGTAAACATAGCGCCATTTCGGACTGGAAGAAGTGTTCCGCTCGACCACGCCTACAACTGATGTACGTACAATGTGGATGGTCCTTCCTCCTTACAAATGGCCGACAGCAACTGAGAGGGGTGTTCTACAGATCTACTACTTTCATTCCACTTCCTCGTAAGTGCGCAGTCGCAGACAAGACATGAAACATTCCAGGCTAAATTTTAATTGAAACATTTTCCTAACTGTTCACATTTTTAATATAGCACGGTAGTGACTGTGATGTTTCTCAACATACGAGTTGTTTTATAAATAAGAACGACAGTCGTGAGAGTGGAGCCGGCGTTTTCTGATTGGTTAACAGGCATTTCCGATTGGTTAAGAACCGTGTCTGATTGGTTAGTCTTTGCTTCCGGATCCTGCGCTCGTTTTATTTGAATTGTTTTCGGTTAGTCGCTGAAGGGGTCCGGTCGCCATTGTTAAAACAAGGCCTACGCAATGTTGTTGAGGTGAATCTCGGGGAATTACAACCTTTATTTTTCAGGATTCCGCCAATAATAACGGTAAGCAGCCATGATACACACGTGATATGATCTTTAAGTTGCTAAACTACTTTAACTTTGATAGTTTTACAAGCGGCTGTAAATGGAAAGTGGGTCCACTGTTAGCTTGTTTATGCCCGATTAAAGCCACCGTCAGCTTCAAGTTTTCTCTATATTTCAGAATCTTTTGTTGTGAATCCGAATTTGATTGAAATGCAGGCACCTTTTTAATTATTTGTTTTACTTTAACTGCCATTCCAAACAGATTCACGCTAATCTGGTCTAATTGGAGCTTTTCTGTTTCCCAGGCCTTTTTTTTTTTTTTAAGAGCTCGAACATGGCTCAGCGTGTGATGCAGTCAGATGGTGGACAAAAGAAGACGGCCAGGGTCCATGTAGCTGTTCGACTACGACCTAATATGGCCAAGCAAGATGAGAAAGACGAGGGACCGTGTGTGAGAGGCCTGGACTCCCAGAACCTGGAGGTCGTTAACTGGAGGAACGCCACGGAATCAGTCAAATACCAGTTAGTGACCTCATTGAAACATTCTGTTCTCAATATCTAATATGTGTGCAACAATACATTTCAAGAGCTACGTCTTTCCAGCTTCGATGCTTTTCATGGCGAGCAAACGACACAGCATGAAGTGTTCCTCTCATCAGTCAAGCCCATTCTGCCACACATACTGAAGGGACAAAATGCCAGCGTCTTCGCCTATGGACCCACAGGAGCTGGTATGTTACTCGCTGTAGTTCTTGACTTTGTTTCCTTAGTTATGATGGTTTTAAATCGCTCCATGCATCGTAACTCGCTACACCTTCTTTTGTAGGTAAGACCCACACCATGTTGGGTGGTCCAGAGCAGCCAGGCGTTATCCCCCGGGCCGTTCGTGAGGTCATCAATTTGGTCAAAACTAAGGATGAGGATGAAGGATGGGAATACACCATTGGCATGTCTTATTTGGAAATCTACAACGAGAAGGTAAGAATCATTGTTTTTAAAGCACGACATGTTGTTAACCTTCTGCTTTTAAGGGAGTGAATTTATGTAGTTCCTAATGAGCTCTTTGTTCCACATTCCATTAGAGAATATTTATCCTAATCGCTGATTAATCACATTATTGCTTCAATGGAAATACATCAAAGATCCAGCCACATCCACACTGTCAAACAATTTATACAATACTTGATCAACTCACAGGAGAGTGTTCGTTATTTCTCTGTGAAAGTTGCTCCGGTCGCTGAACTTGTCTCTAGGTGGGTGTCTGGTAGAAAGACAGACAGCGTCTTAAACAGGTTGTGGCAGGAAGCCAGTGGATTTGACAGGAAATGGGTTTAGTGAAGACTTTTAATCCTGAGATGAGTGAGAGTCCAGTTCCAGAAAGGGAGGGATGTTAAACTGAGTCCATTTGTCCCGTCTCCTCCCTCCTGATGAGTCTGAAGCAGAAACATGAGACATGACCTGTCCTCTTCTCGTTTGCCTTATTGATACGATGAGATGTAATGAAGAAGAAAACGACATCATGTCTGACGGCACTGCTGCAGGCTCATTAGGAGGAGGACTCACATTTATCATTATCTCACATTTCTGAGAGTGAAATGGTGTAATGTAGAGAATAAGTGGAATTTGGTCGTTGCCCATCGTTGAAAATGAGGCCCCTTTTGAAAAATGAGCCGTCAATCATCATCAGTCTTCTAAACCTAATTCCAGTCTGTTTCTGGTGTTTGATAAAAGGAAAAAAAAACACTGAAGTAGACGCGTTTCTTCATCGTTCTCTCAAATATCCTCTTTCTCAAATTCAATTCTTGTTCCTCGAGATTATGCCCCGCCCCTAAACCCCACTTCACCTTCAAAGACATGTCATGTCGGACATGTAAGGTTATTGCTTTTATAATCCTCTCGTAGTCCTTGTTTGGTTTTAAATTGTACAATCCATCCGGTTGTCTTTCTCCCAGGTTCTCGATCTTCTGTCGCCAAACTCCCAGGATCTGCCCATCAGGGAGGACAAGGACAAGAACATCCTCATCCCTGGGCTCACCTTCACCACCATCTCCTCCTTCTCCGACTTTGACAAACACTTTGTCCCCGCCAGCCTCAATCGTACGACGGCTTCCACCAAACTGAACCAGAGGTCCAGCCGCAGCCACGCCATTCTCCTCATCAAGGTGTCGCGCTTAAAACCACCGTCTGTCAGAAAATAGTTTGTTACCCGTGATTCTCTGCTCCAGTGTGTGTGCGTATTATTGTGTGTATGATTGTGTGTGCGCGCGTGTGATTGTGTGTGCGCGCGCGTGATTGTATGTGTCTGCACGTATGATTGTGTGTGCGCGCGTATGATTGCGTGTGCTTTTGTGTGTGTGATTGCGTGTGCGTGATTGTTTGTGTGTGTATGATTGTGTGTGCGCCCGCGTGCATGATTGTGTGTGTGCAGGTATGATTGTGTGTGTGCGCGTATGATTGTGTGTGATTGTGTGTGTGTGTGTGTGCAGGTATGATTGTGTGTGTGCGCGTATGATTGTGTGTGCGCGTATGATTGTGTGCGCGTGTGATTGTGTGTGTGTGTGTGTGTACAGCATCTTAAACAGGTTGTGGCCTCTGAGCAGTAGGCCAGGATTTGGTAGCTGGTGCTGACATCAAGTCTCTCTTAGACCCTCCCACTAGCGATCTCTGGGCTTTTGGTGGTTCTGGGAGAGAAACAAATGTCTGTCTGTCTTTCCTCTCCAGTCCTTTTTAAAATGTTTTGTACTTCGTGTCACATTCATCATAAACCTCGAGCCTCATTCGCTCCTTAATCTTCTCTAGGTTGTGCGAACTCGACGTGAACTCCCCCACAGACAACAGACGGGGAAGCTCTACCTGGTGGACCTGGCTGGTTCCGAGGACAACCGCCGCACCGGCAACCAGGGCATCCGACTGAAGGAGAGCGGCGCCATCAACCTTTCCCTCTTCACGCTCAGCAAAGTGGTGGACTCCCTGAATTCTGGCACCGGGGGCCGCATTCCATACAGAGACAGTAAACTGACGCGGTTGCTCCAGGACTCTTTGGGTGGCTCGGCGCATTCCGTCATGATCACCAACATCGCGCCGGAGTACAAATACTACTTTGACACCTTCAGTGCGCTCAACTTTGCTGCCAAATCTAAGCAGATCGTGAACAAGCCCTTCACCCGGGAGACGGTGGCGGTGCCGGTGCTGCCGGGTGAGTGGAACAGAGTTTGATGTTTGTTTATCCTTCAGAGGGTTCAATTATTAGATGAGACGGATCAGACGGGTGGAAGGCAGCATTGGGATCCTGGCCATTAGGTGGCGCCCTTGTCACCCTGCAGAGGATGACCTCTAAGTAACGTGTGAACCAGCAGTTTTTAATAACGGATTCCTGTTCGACACTTAAAGGTTCTTGTTCTGATGCATTAGTATTAATCTCCCAAAAATAATGTTTCTTAAAGCCATCCCTGAGGGTCTTTGATTTCCCTCCTGCCGTAATGCAGGCGCTGCAGTGACGCCCTGACTGTTGTGAGCCATCGTCTGGATGACTCTACACTCAGGAGACCCCCACCAACAGTGCCCTGAATACTAAACTACTCATTTCCCCTCTGCCTCCGTTTCCAGTGAAGCGAGCCAGAGAACACCACGAGGCCCACGGCTCCGGCGCCGATCCGCAGAGGAAGAGACCGAAGGAGGAGAGGAAGGGTGAACAAGATGGCTCCTCGCCCTCCACCAGCTTTCACAGGTCCACACAGAAGCATCATTTATTCATATATAAAGGGGTTGAAGGATTATGTTTCCTCTTCTCTGTGAACAAGCTGCAAAATCAAGTTTGTCTGTGATGGCGGCCCAGATTTGGGGCTTTTAGTGAGAATTGTTTTTGATTGTTTTGTCTCCCAACAGCCTGTCGGAACCTTCCGTGATGGACAGATTAATCGCTCTGGAGAAGCTGATGATGAGCTGCCAGGACAAAGATCGGCGCGGCATGCTGAAAGATGTGGCCCAGTCCCGCAAGGAGATCCAGGTGACGTCATGTTTGTCTCAAAGTGTTTAACGTAATGTATGAAAGACTTCTTAAAAACAACTTTAAATAATGAAACCTTTCTAAACTGTTGTTTGTATAAAAGTGTTAAATAAGTACGTATGACGTAAATGATATAAGTGTTGCACATAAACTGATGCGGTTCAACGACACGAGATGAAACGTCAGAAGAACATGACCCTCGTATTATTATGCAGGATTCTTAATCGTTCTCTGACGGTGGTCCTTCTTTTCTTCTTCTTCTGTTGTTTTATTATATCTAGGAGCTCAAAGAGAAGCAGAAGGAGTTGGAGACCAAGGCCCTTCTGTTCAGGAGCTCGGCTGGGGCCAAACAGGAGCCTGCGTTTAAGAACCACACGGCTCCTCTGCACAGGAAACAGTCCACCGCCACAAAACCCAATAAGCAGCAGGCCGTCGTCCAGCCACTACAAGGTCAGAAACCACGGCGTCGTTTTACCGAAATAATCCGTACGTACGGTGTTTTAGCAAGTATTATGTTATCGTACCGTCTGCAGCCCAAAAGTGTCGCCGTCTCAGAGGCTGCAGGTGTAACGGACACCTCTCTGAGTGACCTTGAGGGATCTGACCTTGAAAAACGTCTCCGGTTCTTTAACGTCACTCCCTGATTAAACGGTGTGGAATCGCTTCATAACGATGAGTCTTAATGTGAATCAAAGCCTCGCTGTACAGGAGAGCCTGAACGTATCAGATGATGATGATGAGGAAGAGGAGTTATTTTTACGTGCCGACACCGAGCCAGAGGACGTTCCTCCATTACCGTCCCACGCGTTTGACACCCCAAACCAGAGATGGCGTCGATGGACGTTTGTTTTTCCCAGACTGAGACGTTTTATCTTTATCAGATTAGTTTTCTGTCGTGTTTTTAAACGTGTGAAACATTAACGGTAAATAAAACGGTGTTTCCTTCCCGCCAGTGTCGCAGCTCCAGCCGCTCCAGCAGCTCACGGTTCAAGTCAAGAAACAGTCGGTGTGTGTCAGGAAGAAGGAGGAGAAAGAGAAGCGCTCCAGTCAGGCTGAGGTCAGCACCGAGACTGGACCTCACCCCGGCCGATGTCGTGGGTTCGAGTCCCTGAGTTTGTCTTTGTCGCCGCCTGACGACAAAAATGTTCCTCTGCATAGTTCAAGTTCTAAAAGTATTTGTGATTCCCTCCTCCAGACTCCAGGTGGTAAAGAGAACATGATGGAGTACCAGTGGGAGTCTCAGCTGGACACGTTGGTGCTGGAACAGTCCAGACAGAAAATCCTGCAGGTTCTCAACGACGGCTCGCTCAAAGAGCTGAAGGGTCTGCAGCAGATCGGAGACAAGAAGGCGAAGCTCATCCTGGGCTGGAGGGAAATCCACGGTCGCTTCACAAAGGTGATGGAAATGTGGACGGGTTTCCATGGCGGAGGTTCTGTGGTTCTGTGGTTCTTATGGGCGACGTCTTCATGTGTGACTCTTTTTTTTTGTTTTGCAGTTGGAAGATCTGGGAAAAGTTGAGGGAATGACGGAAAAGAGATTTTCCTCCTTCATGAAGGTAAGCCCAAGTCTGGAGCCAGACCCGGATCAGCGGGTCTCACCTGAAGGGTGCTGTTGGGTTTAGGACATCATTGGGCTTCAATAAAGATGACTCATCATTTTTTACTTTTTTTAAGCATACAGACATTTAAAGCACTTTGTAGGCAGTAAAGAAAACGACAGACACCGTAGAGAGACGATGACGACTCGGCGCTGTAATCAGTCGTCATTATTTTAGTTTGAACCTCGTCACGACCCAAACGCCCGTGAATAATTACCCCTAGAACTCGAGATAGCGTTGATACGACTCGTATGATAGTTACTCAGAAACAGAATAATCTTTGTCAGTAAACCAGATTCAGTGACATCCGTCACGCATGAAACGGTTTTTAAGTCTGCGTTAAAAATCTATCTGTTGAATCAGTTTAAAAAAAGATTACGGGGTTTTCTCTACCGGTAACTTTCTTTGGGACCCAGATCTAAAGTTGGATTACTCGCCTGCTACACTTTCATTGTTTGTTTTTTCCAATAAGCCATATTCTTCCTAAATATTCATCAAAGTAGAATAAATTCCCAGAATCTGCCTTTTATTCTTGTCCCACTCCAAAAAGGTTTCATGAAAACCCCTGATGTAGTTTTTGTGTCACGGTCCATGGATGGTGAACTCAAAGTTCTGTTCTGTAATCAGTCACTAGAATGTTCTGATCCAATCTTAATGCTGAGGTGTTTGTTTTTTCTCTTTCAGGCAAACATCCTGAGCTCCATGGGGAAATGACTTTTTTTTTTTTTTGTTTTTTTCCGTCATGATTTAATGTTTGTAAATACTTTATTTCCGGGACGCCTGTCGTCCGTGTTTTTGTAGTTACCGCCGCCGTCCACACGGTGGCGCATCATGGCTTTTTAATAAATATCTCAAACTACCAGTGTCTGAATGTTTATTCCGGCATCATAAATGAATGTGACGCGTGTGGTTCTGGTGTCCCCTGGTCGTGATTCACCTTCATCAGTCCTCATATTCTATGGTTCTGGTTCTGGTCCAGAGGCGGAGACAGGAGGGATGCAGATCCAGCTTTAGTTCAGGAGGCAGCTAGAATCCATAGTCCTGCTCCCTCCTCCTCTTCATCCTCTTCCTCCTCCCTCATCTCGTCGTCCGTTTGATTTCATTTCTCACGCGCCCCTCAGCCTCGTCTTTGATCGACCGACCCAGCCGGAACCGGGCTCTTCGGAGGGAATCGGTTATTTTTACACAACGAGCGCACGTCTGAGAATATAAACATACATTTATATAGATTTATATACACACACGTTTATATATATTTATACACACTATATTTATTTAAAACTGTTTTTTCCGGAGGTCTTTCTCGACGCGCTGGTTTCGCTGTTGGAGATTCGGTGGCCGTGATGCTGGACCCGGTGAAGATCCGACTCCGCTGAGAGGCTCCGATAAACGGTTGGTCTGACCTTCTTCATCTTTCGGTGTTAGTCGTTAAACCTGAACATCGGTACTCGGTTTGAACACAAGTGAAGGTTAGGCATCTTTTATTCTTCATCCTATCGATGGTTCTGTACCGTCAGACGGTATCAACCGAATCCGACCCCCAGCAGCAGGCTGGTTAACGAGCACAACTCATCTTCCTCATCCTCTTCATCCTCCCGCTGCTATTAGTCTATCGCGTGTTTTTCCTTTGTTTCCTGCTGACGGGCCTTCGTCCCATTGTTCCGACAGAGTTCTGGTTCAGGCCGCCCAGTACTTGTACACACATTGTGTAATAATACACACCTGCAGCCGCAGTGATGCTCCGAACCAACACCTGGACCCATCTGTTCTGTCTTAGTGTTCGGATGCTTCGTGTTCCCTGCTGCTTTAATCCGAGGCCTGCTTCACCGCTCATCATCATCATCATCACTTCACCTGTTTACTCAACATTTAGTCTTCAGAGGCGGAGGATGAAGGTTCGAAGAATTAAAACATGATCAGTGGACTACTAAGATTCTTTTTAGTCATTTATTGAGTGTATGATTGTAGAGACTAAGAAAGTTATCAGACTTATTTATTTGAAGTTAAGTTTAGCCTGACTTACTTAAAACAAATAAACTAATAAATAATAGAAAAAAATGTAAAGTCGACCTTTGCCTGATTTGATTTTATAGTTTGGAATATTATATATTTTAGTATTGAATATAATTATTTTCAGAATAGATACATTAAGAATAAAAAAAAACACAACTATATAATATATATCTAGACAATTTAGAGAGATTATTTTATTTGTTCAGACATTCTTTGATAACAAATACATCATATTTGATAGAAACACAAGGTTCAGCTTAATCTAAACAGTTTTTGTGGGGAACTGACTCTTTGACTCAGTTATTTAATACATTCAGAATTGGCCATAAATAGAATTTTGGCTGCATAATACCACCGATGTCCACTAGAGAGCGCTACATGTACATCTATACAAATACATTAGGCTGTTATATCTAGTGCTGAGCGCTTTGTTCTGTAAAATAATAGCAAAAAGTAGGGTTGATATTATATCTATGTCCAGTGGAGATGACCTTCTATCAGAACCAACAGTCGTTTAAAATATTCTCACCGTGGAAAACTTAAAAACAAAGAAAATCCAAAATATCAAAAGTCGGAGCTGATCATGTTTGATTTGCTGCTGTGGTCTGATGTCATTCCTGCATGAACCCTGAACCTTCATATGTCATAAACCTTACCGTTCCTTCCTTTAACACACTGGACCGGGCCCAGTGTGCAGAACCTCGTTTGTGCTGTGAGATAAAAATGTTTAGAATATAACGTGACGAGAAGTTGATCAGAACTCATGCAGCCTAACCGGTGATCTTATCTTCTTTATTTCTTTAAAAACTCATCCCTTACTCCTCATCAATACCCACAATGCACCTCAACCATCAATAATGCAGCTGAGAAGGTCTGCAGAAACCCACTCTGCAACATTTTTCTTAATTATTAATTCTCTTTATACACTATTTATAAGGTTTGGTAGAGCGTAGTAGCCTCCAGCGTGAAAACTATCTTTAGAGAAATAGCCTCGACGACACTAATTAGACTTTTGTGGTTGTGTCAATTTACAAAATTCTAAAAAAAAAAAAAAAATGTCTTTCTTTTTCTGGAGAAAAAAACAATGAAGTTACAAAATTCTGTTTAGTAAATCCTCACAGGCTTTACTTTGTCAAGAAGAAGAAAAATCACAGGTATCGAGTAAAACTGTCTCTATAGGCCTTGTTAATGCCTCTGAGACCACCGGTGTCCCCCAGGGCTCTACCTGCGGCCCCTTAGCGTTTAGCATCTACATGCTGCCGTTGGGTCACATGATAAAGAGTTTCCGTCACAGTCTTCAATAAGAAGTCGTGACTCAAAAAGAGATCAACCAAACATCTGAGCAGAACCTTAAAGGGTTAATATAATCATTGGAAGATGATTCTTCAGAACCAAACTTCTCCTGAACGCAGCATCGTCGTTTTAATTCCCTAGTATTCCCAAATACTTCAGTGGAGCGCCGCTTAAATAGAATTATTAGTTTATTAGTAACACAGTTCTGATGTCATAAAATGAATATGTGTGTCACTAGTTTCTTCCCCTCAGGTGGATCTACAGACAGCAGACAGAACCGGTCCAGAATCAGAGGGTTCATTTTGCTGACATCATGGCGGCGAACATGATGCCATGTCCCAACATTTGGCCGGGGGAGGAACCGTCGCTGCTGGACCAGGACGCCTGTCTGTCCCGTCACGCGGCGCTGTCCGAGCCATGCCTACCAGTCAGAGGGGAGGAGCTTCTCCAGAGCGTTATCAGCAGCCCGGCCAACACCAGGACCCCCCGCAGCAAGTCCAAAGGAGAGCTCGTCATAGTCATCAACGAGAAGCTAGAGAACAGTAAGTGGTTGAGTTTGAGGGTGGAGGAGCGGGTGGAGGGCGGGGGAAAGCAGCTGCTGAGTCAGCTCAACTTCTCCTTGGTGTTCAGGTAACGGCCTCCATCCAGGACCAGCAGACAGCACCTCCCCGGTCATCTCCTCCCCACCCAGAAGACAGCACTCCATCTCTTATCCCCATCATGGCAAAACCCGGAAGGGCAGCCGGGCGAGCTCCATCAGCTACACCGCCTTTTCGCCAAGGCCGTCGCTTTCCCGCCACTCCAGCATCGCCACCAACCCGCCGCTGGACCGGTCCAAAGTCAAGGACTACCTCTTCCTGTCTGTGCTGGCCTGCTTCTGCCCCGTGTGGCCCATAAACATCGTGGGATTCGTCTACTCCATCATGGTGAGACGAGGAAGATTTTCTGTTTGACTCATTTATTCATTTTATAAGTTTAACCTTTTCTTACAAAAACAAATCCATCCAGTCCAAGAACAGCCTGGAGCAGGGGAACCTGGACGGCGCTGTGCGTCTGGGACGCGTAGCCAAGATGCTGTCCATAGTGTCACTGGTGGGAGGGATGGTCATCATCATCGCCTGCATCGTCAACCTGGCCAGTGAGTGTCCAAACTCTGACCTTTAACCCCTAGCTTCCCGACCTCCTCCTCATGTCTGTCTTGATTCCCGATCTTTTTGTTAAAAACTATTTTTTCCTCTACAGCAGAGTTTTCAGCTGCGTTCGTTCTAGAGAGGTCATCTGCTAGCTCGCCAATGTAGCTTTTAGCTCGCCAATGTAGCTTTTAGCTCGCCAATGTAGCTTTTAGCTCGCCAACGTAGCTTTTAGCTCGCCAACGTAGCTTTTAGCTCGCCAACGTAGCTTTTAGCAGCACGTGGGAGAAGCAGAATTGTAACGTCGTGATCGAGATGTGTTCAAATGTAATCTCGTAAAATGTAGTATTTGCAGAGAAACTTGAATACGAGTTTTTTTTGAAGGAATCCTGAGAAATGTTTATTCTAAACAACATTTACCTTCTTCTGTTTTTACTCCTTACACTGAAATTACATTTCGATGTGATATTTGATTCGCTTTGGTTTTTATTCACTGAATCCTGAAAGCGCTCGGTACCGTCTGACTCTGGTACCGATGTTATTCTGATTGCTGTTCATCACTTCATCCTTCAGGAACCCACTGAACCTGATCAGAACATCTTGTTCTCGTGTTATTGACCCGGCGGACTCCAGCCTCCTGCTGTAAACCTTCATCGGGTCTTTCTGTAGAATCCAGTCAGCGGTTCTGCTCGGCCCGTTTACTCGTCAAAAAAATATCTCGTCGCCTTCTGTGTCGCATAAACTCACATTTGATTTCGGTCCGTGTTTGTTCTGTGTGTTCCTACTGACAAATAAATGTGTTCTGATAACAGATCAGTGACTATTATTGATCAGAACCACTAGAGTCGGTTCTGTGGTTGTTTTCGTGTGTGAACACACCGGCGGCCTGTTGGGTCTCATTAAAGAGAGAGAGATCCTAATGAGCTGATTTACTACATCGGACCTCTGGGAGACAACAAGCCTTGTTTTTCTGGTTCTGTAACCGCCTCCGTGGTCCATGAAAGCCCGTACGACCCAACAGAAGTACAGAAATGCACAGCTCATCCATCCACTGATATGCTTCCTTCTTCTTTTTTTAGTAAATGTGAAAACCTGAGCTTCATCCCGGGGCTGAAACCGGATAAGGCAGCGGAGCGCCTGGCCCGGAACCGGCACCTCCGTCTGGTCGTTACCTGGATGCCTGACAAATAAACACCTGACATTCAGCGCCTACTTATATGTCTGTATCTATATAAGTCCCCGAAACGGAAGAAAATAAAACATGCTGCTGCTCTGAGTCAGGGAGGGGGGGTGGGGGGTTTGTCTGTGGGGTGGAGGAGGGGGGGAGGGGATCTGTAGGGTGGAGGAGGGGGGAGGGGTGGTCTAATGAAGCCCTTCACATTCCGGTCATCAGGCTCTGATTGATGGATTGATTCTTGACGGACACAAACTCTGAGAATCGCTTCACCGCCCAGCAGAACTCATTCAGGTGGATTATGCCGAGGAGAACAGCGGAGAGACAGAACCAGAACCAGAGCCCAACGCCGACAGGATTTTCTACCAGCTTCAGCTTCACATTGCTAGTCGCAGCAAAATGTCCGCCAAATCCTTCCTCCCCTGCGGCGGCGGCGGCGTCATCAGCGCTGCAGCCGGCTGCTTAATCCCTTCACGTCGACCCGCAGGAGAGGTTCTGGTGTTTGTGCCGCATAGGAATCGCACAAACCCACCCTCACGGAGAAGAAGCACCTTCAATCACTGGGTCACCTCCGCTTCGGACCCGCCTCTTTGTAGCTGTCACGACTTCCTGTTTGAACGTGTCGGCGTGAGACGGAACAATCATCACTGCGAGGGAACCATGTGCCAAAAGATCATTTGGAGGAAGGTTCTCCTCATCCTCCTCCACACCTCTGCTGTCCAAATATCACTGTGATCACTGTGAGCCGGGGGGAGGAGCCACACGGACCCCGACCCCCGCCGTAGCGAGATTCTTGAATCCTTTTTGTTGCAGTGAAGCTAATTACGTCGTTTGTAATCTGTAATCTTTTGATAATGTTTGGGAACCTTTTGAGGAACCATGAGGTTTTGGCGCCGCAGCACAGGGCCGGCGGTTCTGCTGTGAACTCTGCATCCACAGCGAGAACGGACCCAAAAGCAGCGGCGAGCGCGCTGAAATGAGCCAATGAGGTTTTCTACGTACGAAACCCGATGGAAGTCACGTAGAAATGTAGTTTGTGCGACTTTTACTAATATCCGATCTTCATTTGTGATTCTCAGTGTGATCTGAACAAACCGGGTCAATCCAGAACCACCCAAACGCTCCTTATGTGTGATATTCTGGCTCCTAAACTCTGAGTTCATTCTTGATGTGTAGATTTAACTGCAGCGATCACTCGATGTTTCCGTCTATGTTAATCTCAGTATTGTGATCATTCTCTGGAAGGTTTGAGTTAGCAGGAGTCGGTTCTGGTTTAACGGATCCGTCGGTGGTCATCATTCACAGCCAGCTTCTATAATCAGTGATTATCAGCATGTTCTGCTCTTTCATTCCTGTCTGACGGTAGAAGTGGAGATTTACGAAGATGAGCAGCACCTTCATAATAAAGACCCGATGCATGCAACCCGCCCTCACCGACTCGGTTCTTCTGGGGACGAATGACAACGTTAGATTGGGGTTAGACCCGGAGAGGAGATACTTTACCCTCCAGAATTATGGGCCCACATAAAAAAAATGTACAAATGAGATACAAAAAAGGGTCTTTTTATTCTCTACACTAAGATCTTTAATTCAAATTATACAATAAATCTATAACCTTTAACTCAAGTTACATAATAAAAAAAAACACATGGAGAAGATCTGAGACCATTCCTCCATACAGAACCTCTCCACCTCCTTCAGGTTCTGAGGTCCACGCTGGTGGACTCTCCTCTGCAGCACATCCCAC
>VRLP01008094.1:0-18306 GCA_009660295.1 Lophius piscatorius
TTTTTGGTAAGGCTTTTATATAGTTATTATTTTATTTTTTATTGATGCTTTTATCTGCTTTTACTTTGTAGCACTTTGAGATTTGATCCAAATGTAAAGTGCATTATAAATTAAATGTATTATTATTATTATTATTATTATGTGTGTATATATATGTATATGTGTGTATATATATGTATGCGTATATGTATATGTATAAATGTCTATATGTGTATATGTATATATATATGTGTATATGTGTATATGTGTATATATATATGTGTATGTGTATATATATATATGTGTGTATATATATGTGTATATGTATATATATATGTGTATATGTATATATGTGTGTATATGTGTATATATGTGTATATGTATATATATGTGTATATATGTGTATATGTATGTATATGTATGTATATGTATGTGTATATATGTATGTATATATATATATGTATGTATATATATATATGTATGTATATATATGTATATATGTGTGTATATATGTGTATATATATGTATGTGTGTATATATGTGTATATATATGTATATATATGTATGTGTGTATATATATATGTGTGTATATATATATGTATATATGTGTGTATATATATGTGTATATTTAACAGAAAAGTCAAATGGACTTCATTGGTTCTTTTATCGACCTGAGTCTTTCAGAAACGACTTAAGTTAGTGAGTTTGATTCTGAAATATGAGATATTGAAGTAGCATTATATGCAATGAAATTATTGTTTGGAGATAAAAATGTATGGTTCTGAACTATGTAGACTAAGCTGGGCTAAATGATAGATTTTTGATGATAGAACATTTTTAACGTACTCCCACACGGTCTCCTCTATCTTTTCTGCTTTTAGGATCCAAAGATGGGCTTTGGCATTGCAGTGTCAGGAGGGCGGGACAATCCAAATGAGGAAAGAGGGGAAACGTCCATTGTGGTGTCCGATGTTCTGCAGGGGGGGCCTGCTGATGGATTGTTGTTGTGCGTACTGTTTTTGGTCATCAGTTTAACATGTCCATATGTAAAATTACAGTTATATGTAAAATTTATTAAAATTTTGGGCAGGGAATTTTCATTTAGAAGCCAAAAAATGTTTATATAATATAAATGTTGTTTATAATTATGCTAACATTAATGTTTGTGTTTAGTGAGAATGATCGAGTGGTGCAAGTTAATGCCATACCTATGGACGGGGCACTCCACTCCTTTGCTGTCAATACCCTCAGGAAATGTGGCAAAGTAGCAAAAATCGTAAGTAAACCTTTCGACGTGTTGTTTGAATGAGTGTTTCTTATTTTGTTATGAATTAATAATGGAGATTATGATAATAGCGCAGCTGTCTGTAAGGATTAATAGCAGTTGTCTACTTATTGAAATGACAGTGGTTTGTTCCCCTGTCTAAATGTTGAAAAGAACCTCAAATTACAGAATGTTTATGAATGGTTATTGCTTGTGCCACCAAGCTTTTTTTTATAGATTTTAAACTTATTCAGGAAATATAAACACATGTATTGATTCCAATAGTAGTTTCTTCTACCGGAAGGTAATCAATAAATGGATAAAACTCAGAAATACAGTCAATAAAAGTTGTAGTATTTATTGTTTTAGAATTAGGTATTATTTGATGAACATTAAAAACAAGATTTCTTTATTTGGTCTTTGTTTGTATTGAAAAATTCTGTTCTTCTCTATCAACAGACCGTTAAGAGACCCAGGAAGGTCCCAATCAATATGTTAAACCGTTCTCCGTCACCTGAAGACAGAGTCTTCAAAAACGACTACAATGATGGTTACAACTATGAGCAGGACCGCCGTAGTGTGTTCAGTGGTCAGGGGGGAGGGGGGCAGGACCACAGCATGGAGAGGGAGCGAAGCGGGGGAGGCCACATGGATTCTGGCTACAAAACACGTGAGCGTGACTATGACAAGGACTATGACCGGCGGGAAGGTGGGAGGAGTACAGAGAGAGACCTGAGCCCGAGCCGTCAGTACAGGAGAGATGGCAGCAGAGGTCGCACCTTAGACAGAGAGCACAGCCCGGATCGCCCCTACAGGAACGATTATAGCCCAGATAGAAGGTACCACAGCGAGCGTGCATTAGATCGAAACTACAGTCCCGATCGGCGATACCGCAGCGAGCATACCTTAGACCGAGAGTACAGCCCAGACAGACGCTACGGTAGTGAGCGAACGCTGGAACACACCAATAGCCCAGACCTGCATTACAGACGTGACAGCTACAGTCGTGAAAGCTACGGCCCAGGTCAAGGCCATGGACGTGACCACAACTTTGAAAGAGGACATGAATACGACCCTGCTGACCCGAGGAAGTACGATGAGCCATTCAAGAAAAATTGGAGTAGAGAGCGTCTGGACCACTCGCCATCCCCCACTGCTATGCCCATCCCTTTGCCTCACCCGGCCCAGGACCTGGAGCCACTGGAGAAACCCTTGAATGTGCTGCTGCTGAAGAACAGGCCCAATGAAGGTGAGAATGATGGTAATAGTCCCTGTTCTGTGTCAGACTCCATTCTCACTAACAAGACTACTAAGCTTTGGAAACTTAATAACTTAAGTATTGAAGAACATTGGAACTAAATAAAATTCCATTTAAAATTATTATATAGTGTTATTTTATCCACAATAATAATTTATTCAACTGTTTGTAAAATAGGTTAATCCTGCAGGAAAACAAATACAATTCATAACTGTGTGATTAAGGTGTGATGGGTGAAATACTGAGGAAAAGAAACAGTCCACTTTAATAAACCTATGATTGTGAGAATGAGAGTATTAAAAATCAGTTTTAACATAAACTGCTCAGGTTAGAGTCTGTTCTAATTAATATAGCTTATATAGTGAGTTTAAGTGTTAACACAATACTAAGCAAATTTATTTATTTATTTTCAGAATATGGCCTTCGTCTTGGCAGCCAGCTTTTCATCAAAGAGATGACCAACACAGGACTTGCCAGCAGAGATGGGAACCTGCAGGAAGGGGACATTATATTAAAGGTAGGGTTTAGTTTTTGTCCTCATAGATCTTATTCTAAAGTTTTGTGTCTGAATAGTAATTGCAGTTAGTAATCTGCATGATTCCTTTTTCTGTCATTATTTATATATGATATTTTAGTCCATTAAAAGTAAAAAGAAAAAAAAACATCTCAAACAATTTTACCGTGATGACTTTCTCTCCACTACAGTTTCAACTTTTGAATACATACAGTTACGGGACTTTTTTTTTTTTTCAGATTAATGGTACAGTGACAGAGAACTTATCTCTCAGCGATGCTGGGAAGCTAATTGAGAAGTCTCGTGGGAAGCTACAGCTGGTGGTGAAGAGGGACAGACAGCAGGTGCTGATCCGTGTCCCCCCAATGATGGACAGTGACTCGGAGCTCGATGGTGAGAGTCCCTCGAAATTGAATGGCAGCAGGTCCTATCCAGTGTAAAGGCAAACCTGCCAAGTGGCTGCTATCATCATCATATAAACCCACTTCATGTGTACCTCATATTACTCTACTGTGCTAACATCGTTGCTGTTGTATCTCTCAACAAAAAACCTGCAGAAAATAAAAGTTTTATGCCCACATCAGTATTAAGTTTTATTTGAATACTAACCAAGTATTTATTTTATTTTTTTAAAGAGTCTTGCCAGCAATCTCAACTAACAAACTACTCTCCAGACTTAACACATTATACCTCCACCAATGAGGCTTCACTCCCTTACAGCAGTTTTACTCACATGACCAGATGGCATGCTGTGATGGGTCAGGATCAATCTAGATAAGTGGTGTGAATGGATTATTCGCAGACTAAAGGTTGCAGGGAGGGGAAATAGCTAAAGGACATGTGACCCACTTTGTTCGGTTTTGGGACTGTGGACTGGGACATTATGTGCATGAGAGAAATCATTTGATTGTGCATGTGTGAGAGTGCTCACATGCCTCAGGCTGGGTGATTTAATCTCTCATCATAATCCTACTATTGAATATGACAGAATATCATGAGGTTGAAGTTTTCACCGCAGCCCCCCTCTGTTCTGCTGTCAAGTGTCCCTCTCTGAGAACAGTACGGTAGGGACTTATTGTGAGTTAGAATTTCAAGCCCAAGAAAAGATACAAGATTCAAATCACTTGAAGTGGATCTGCTTTATTTGGCTTCGTAATAACATGAATCATCAATCCTGCCATGTTAAAGGTCACAGAAATTTGTTAGTGTTCTCTCTTCCACCTAATTACTGTCCTTATTCCACTTGTGTTGTGACCTTCATTTGTGAGTGTTTGTTTCTGCTTCAGTGACCTGCATGCCATTTGACTTTTAAAATAACGTATTACCTTAAGTAAACAATTGAAATAATATGGAACATCACCGAGAAATAAAACTTCCTCATCCAGGCATGCATTTTGTCTTATTAACTGAACATGAACACAGTCCACCCAATTTAGGGGCTGAGTAAGAAAGGTTGTGATTTTTCTCAACCTGTGTTGTTGCAGATATCTCAGAGATCGAGTCCTACCACTCTTACTCTCCACACGACGACAGGCGGGGCCACCACTCTGACCTTTCCTCCCACTCCTCCAATGAGAGGCTGAGAGATAAGCCAAGGCAAGATGTTATTAAAATATTTTGTTATAAGAAGGAAATATTTCTTTCAGATTTCCTTAAGATTTAACTGCCTAATTTACAGTTTTTGTTTTGCTGGGTAGCTAAAGATAATTTAACGTGATTAGAAGATCAGAGCTACAAAGGGTTCAGCTTCACAAATACATCCTTGGTGATTTTGTATTGTTAAATATAGCCCGATGACAGGATAATGCAGGATTATGTTGATTTATGTCCTATGAAGCTAAAGGCCATCGCATGAAAAAAATGTGTGTTTTCACTGACTGAATTTTCTCATATAGACTGTTCTTTACATAGAAATTTTTTTGTACGTACATTTTTTCGGAATTCTTCTCCATTTACCTCTTTGAACTAGCAAGAACTACCAGGGTTTGGGCATTATTGAGGGATAACATATGAGAAATGTCTCAAGATGATTTGGTGTATTTGGCCACCATAATAGACATTATTATGCCTATTTCAATTCTTGATTTTGTGATCCCCCCCTAGAGAGGACCCACACAATAAGCTAGCAAAAATGGGTGCCATGGCAACACCATTCAGAGGTCCCAGTAGAGCGTTAGAGGATACTAACCCCTCCCCATTAGAGAGGGAGACCTTTCCACTGGAAACACCACCAGGTAATATTTGATTGTATAGAGCTTTGATCTGTCAACAGCTTAAGTAGGTTCAACCCTTAAAGCAATGAACAAGTTGTTTTCTGTCTCTGCAGTAGCAGCAGTTTCTACAGCTGAATGGGCTCGGGCTCCACCTAAGGTGCCACTAAAGCCTAGCATGGAGGACCTGGAGGTATATGGGTCAGTACAAACCAAGTAGACATTAATGGTGACAATACCACCCATAATTAATATTATGTATGAATTTCTGGGTGCTTACGTATAATGAAACCTAGATGTATCGTCTAGGCCGAGCACAGTGATGGTGTGTTTCCATAAAGGTGACAGCGTGGGTCTAAGGCTGGCAGGGGGAAATGATGTCGGCATCTTCATCGCTGGCGTTCAGGACGACAGCGCGGCTAGAAATGAGGGGCTCCGAACAGGAGATCAAATCATGAAGGTGAGTTTTTTAATCCATTCCAAACTGGAGATAACATATTGAAATGACACAGTAGTAGAAAGGCCCAGTTTGTTGTTGTTTTAGTTCCAGTTTTGTTAATATAGCATGAAAACCAGAGGTGTATTGGAGAGACAAAAATAAAGTTATGTGAAATCATTAACTTCTCCTTTCCCATGAAAATTGATAAGAATGTACTATTACCTTATCATTGATTATTGATTTCTGTGACTCATAGGAATGGGGGGAATATCGTTACAGCATAATACCACAATATTTAGTCTAATGATATTGTGTCATTACATGGAGGCCGAGCATCAGTATTCTATTCTAGAAATTGAAAATGTGTATTGAACTTTTTGGTACTCATTATAAATTTTTTTTTTTTGGAGTCTGTGCTAATTTTGAGGAGATAAGATAACGATGGAGAAAAAAAATGGAGGCATCAGCCAAGTAACAGATGAATGCCATTGCCATTGCCCTTTTACACAGCCAAAAAAACCTATTTAGGATTTTTTTTTAATCAAGTGGGGGACCAATTAGTTGGATGGGACACCAAAGAGTGGAAATAAAAGACTCCAGAAATTCTATGAACCTGAGAAATCGTATGGCATTACCAGAATGTTAGCTGAGGACAGCAAAACTAGTGCCAAATGAGTGCCTCTTAAAAGCCAAGACTTAAAAAAATGGTTAATGGACTGTACTTATATAGCGCTTTTCTAGTCTGCTTGACTACACAAAGCACTTTTCAAACACGAGTCAGCATTCACTCAATTCCACAAACATTCATACAGTGATGATAGAGGCTACCATGCAAGGGGCCACATGTCCTTCAGGAGCGGTAACCATTCACACAATCATTCACACCCCAATGGAACAGCCATGAGGAGTAACTTGGGGTTCAGTATCTTGATCAAGGATACTTCGACATGTGGTGTGGACCGCAATGGCCAGGGATCGAACCAATGACCCTCAGATAAGGGGACAGCCGCTCTACCAACTGAGCCAACTGAGCCCCTAATTACAGGCCTGATAAGGTTACCTCCTGATTCTGAGTGGGATAAAAAAAAAAAAAGTCAATCACCTCAATTGCAAAGACCAACAACCATATATTTCATGGACAAAGCCATACCCGAACTCTACAGAGAAGACAAGTATAAGGCTCAGGGAAGCTTGACCAGAGCACAAAGGATGAACTTGCTTTGAACAGATGTCACAGGTGGTGAATTCATACATTTTTCTGACAGCAACAATTCATTACCTCACAGACGACTGGTGCTGTCTCTAATTTTCCAACTATGGCTTACTTTTGTTTTTTCCAATTGTTGAAAGAGTTGCATAACTTTTTGTACAAGTCACAATGTTCTACCTACCTGTAGAAGACCGGTGGTCCACACATGGGAGCATTTTGTTACGTTGGATGGGCTTCAATACTAACAGTTCTGTGTGTCAGGTGCGGCAATACACGACAGGTTTTAAGGGTATATTGACAAGTCTTTCTGCCTTTATATTATGGCACCAATTAATTAAACTGTAGAGGGAGGAAAAGACTGAGAATAGACTTAAAAATTGCATATTTCTATATTGTGACTTCATTTGTTCTAGCTCCAGTTTTAAGTTTTTCTTAATTTATTTAAGATGTACTGTTTGATCTGTTGGTTGATTTGCATTTAAATCTAAATCTATGTCTATGTTAAATTTACGCTGTATTTATATGTTTCAGGTTAACAACATGGACTTCAGAGGTATGGTGCGTGAGGATGCTGTCCTCTACCTTCTGGAGATTCCCAAAGGAGAAGATGTAACAATCCTTACACAAAGCAAACTTGAAGGTACTGTGAGATGGAGCATAACTCTTTACAATCATGCCAGCAGAAAGGAAAACTATCTTCACCTAATGAGCATCAAATGGCTGACATGCTAAGAAAAAAATTCCATGAAATGCAATACAAAATACATTCTATTAGTTGTTTGCAATTTCTGTCTTGCCTTGTAAAATGAATCTGACCTCAAACAGCTGTTTTCTTTTTATGCTTTTTTTTTTTCTTTTAACCTGTACAGTCCAACAACCGTTGCATTCCGTATGAAGGTTTGGGTGCCTTGTAGACCCAGACAGATTTATTTCAGCAAAGGAGGAGTCTATCATCCTCATCATGTTACATAGTCATAAATGTCATTAGTGAGCTACTAACTAAACATCCAGATAGCTTCATAATCATTGCTGGAGATTTCAATCACACCAGGTTAAAGACTGTGTTCCTCAAGTACAAACAATATGTGAACTTTGAAGCCAGGGGTGAGAAAACACTGGAGCTGGTTTACACAAACACCTCTCAGGCTTGTAAGGCAACACCCCACCACCACCACCACTACTACCATCTAGGCCAGTCCGACCATATATATCTGTTATGCATATATATCCAGTGTATAAACCACTACAGAAGTGTAACAGCTCAGAGAAGAAGGACATCAAGGTCTGGCAAGAGGCAGATGCGTCTGCAATACAGGACTGCTTCATGCATACCGATTGAGTTACAGTTTGCTTATTAGTTAGCACACAGTACTTACACATCTGGAACATAAAGACACCTTTGCCAGAATCCGGTACATTGACTTTAGCTCAGCATTCAACATCATCATCCTCCCGAGACTAGTGGAGAAACTTCTGCTTCACTTCAAAACCACCACTTGTCTCTGGATTGTAAACTTACTGACTGGGAGACCACGGTCATTCAACAATGTTGGAAGTAAGATCTCAAATTCAATCACCCTGAGCACTGGATCCCCTCATGGATATGTACCCAGTTCTCTGCTGTTTACACTTTTAACACAAGCCTGTGTATAAAGTCAAGAGTCATTAAGATCGCGGATGGTACAACAGTAGTGGGACTCATTCAAGGACATGATGAGTTAATGTTCAGGGTGGGATGCATATTGTGAGCTGGTGTAGGGACAACAACCTGGTGCTCAACGTGGACAAAATGAAGGATATGATCATCGAATTCCCGGGGACACGGTCTGTGCACACACCTCTCATCATCATTGGTGTTACAGTGGAGAGAGTGAAAAATATCCAGTTCCTCTGATCTTTGACGACCTCACCTGGTCGAAGAACGCCAGTGAAATGTAAGACGGTCCCAGCAGAGACTGCACTTTCTGAGGAAATGGATACAAGCATCTCTTTCCCCTAGCATCCTCACCATGTTCTACAAAGGTGTTGTAGAGAGTGTTCTGACATGTTCTACTATTGGTACTATTGGTATTGGTACTACTGCTGTAATATGGCAGACAAGAAGGCCCTGCAGCGTGTAGCAAGATGAGCTGAGAGGGTCGTCGGAGTCTCCCAACCCTCTGAGAAAGAACTCTATCACAGCCAATGTAGGAACAGGGCACCAAACATTGTCCTGGACCTCCATAAATAATGAAATGCTGCCATCAGGTAAAGGAAACTGAAGCTTCAAAAATCAAAACCATCAGACTGCTGAACTACTGCTCTGGAATATGGACCATTACATTGTACCTCTGGACTAATCATAAAAATGTATGTTTTTGTCACTTTAGCCTGGCCTCAGTCACTCAAAATAATGACCTTGAAGCACAAGCTTTATTCAGTTTACATTTGAGTTTACATTTGCTACTATCATGCATCATTGTCATTTTAACATTAAATATAATTTAATATATATATTTATAAACAGTCACACACAGAAAAACATTTTTAATATTTTTCAAACCCTACTACTTCTCAGGGTTGTGTGTGTTGTTAATTGATGTGGGGACTTCACTCTGCTTGCACTACACTTGTATGTACAGCAAAATGACAAAGTTTGATATGATTTGGGATAAATTGGGAAAAGAGGTTGATGCAGAATTGGGGTACACCAGCTGTATTTAACAATGCTGTGAAGTTGATTCACTTAATTAGTTTTACTAGAGGTATTAGAACTTGTGATGCTCATAGAATAGATCGGTCCCGATCAACTGTTTACAATTTGTTTTCTATTACAGTTTACAAGGATATTTTAGCATCCGGTAGAGGAGACGCTTTCTTCATCAGGACTCACTTTGATTATGAGAAGGAGGCTCCTCAAAGCCTGCCCTTTACTAGAGGAGAAATCTTCAAAGTGACCGACACTCTTTATGATGGCAAACTTGGAAGCTGGCTGGCAATCCGGACTGGCAAAGAGAACCAGCTGCTGGAGAAGGGAATCATCCCCAACAAGAGCAGGTGAGGGCTCGGTTCGTTTTTATTTTGGTTTAGTAGGAGAGTGAGTTAAATGACTCAACACTACAACTACTTTGATTTTGTTTCACAGAGCAGAGCAAGTGGCCAACGTCCAGAATGCTGCTCGAGCCGCATCAGGTAATGACAGGGGAGATTTCTGGAGGCTGAGAGGTCAAAGAGCTGCAAAGAGAAAAGATTTGCGTAAGAGTCGAGAGGACTTGAGCGCAGTTCCAGTCATAACAAGATTCCCTGCCTATGAGAGAGTAGTCTTACGTGAAGGTACCCAAAGAAGTCATTCAGTAGTCACTAAGCATTTTTCAAAAAAAAATTGTTAACATTGTATTTCCTTCCTGCTTGTAACTGGACTTGTCTCCTGTTTGATATTGTTCAGCTGGTTTCAAGAGACCTGTGGTGATATTTGGGCCCATTTCCGATGCCGTGAATGAAAAACTGGCCAATGACCTGCCGAATGAGTTTGTCATAGCTAGTAAGTGCTAACATTATCAACTTTTCAAGCTGGTTATTTTAAATTGTACTGTGTAGTACCTCACTTCCATGAGGATAAGTTTTGAATATTTTTCTCCTCAATCAGAAACGGAGCCCAAGGATGCAGGAAGTGAGAAGTCCTCCGGAGTGGTGAGACTCAACACCATCAGACAAATCATTGAACAGGTATGATTCTTAAGAAAAAAGTGTTTTATAAAAGGCTTCCACATTGTCCCACATTCAATCACCTCCCTTGTGTCGTTAGGATCGTCACGCTCTGTTAGATGTGACACCTAAAGCTGTGGACACACTGAACTACACCCAGTGGTATCCCATTGTTATATTCACAAACCCTGACAGCAAACAAGGTGTCAAAAACATGAGGAATCGCCTTGTACCTGGCTCCAGTCGCAGTGCACGTAAACTCCACGAACAGGCTGTTAAACTGAGGAAGACCTACTCACATCTTTTCACTGGTAGGTTTTACCATGAACATACAATTTACATGTCATGGGTCCACACACATTCACAAAAATAAATTCTGTTTACCATTGGTGCTTCATTTGTCGAAATTAGAAAAGGTTCAAAATTAAGACACTAAACATTTAATACTGAATTCTAGCCTTTGTTACTAACTAGCATCTCAAAAAAAGGGAATAGTACAGACATATTTAAATTCAAAAGAATGTACGGCTCCGTAAAACGTGCACCTGAGACAGAGAATTCTACTCATTTGGCATTTCTATTTGGTCTAATTGACCTCATGATACTCTTTTCTCCCAGTCTTCTCAGTTTAAGATTGTTGTCCCTGCTTGTGTTTTTTGTTTTTGATTAGCAACCATCGACCTGAACTCAGCAAATGAAGCATGGTTTGGCAGTGTGAAAGACTCCATTCAGGATCAGCAGGACAGAGCTGTGTGGGTATCTGAGACCAAGGTGAGTATTAGCAATGAAAACGCACACACGCTGACAGGCTACAAGAATCAACAGTTATGAATTGTATTTTTCTGCGATACTTTGCTTAAAAACTTGGCACATCCAGTATTTGTACTTCACCTTCTCAGTTGGATGGTTCAGGGGAGGACTTGGATCTCCATGATGACCGCATGTCCTACCTATCAGCCATGAGTGCAGACTACCTGAGCATGGACAGCCGTCTGACCAGCGACTATGAAGACACCGCAGATGAGGGCGGGGCTTACACTGACAATGAGCTGGACGAACCTTTGGACGAATCACAGCCAGTGTCAGCCATCAGCCGATCATCAGAACCTGTGCTCTCTAACGAGGTGGAAGTGCCTCACTCTCTTAGTTTTAATTAGTTAGGGTCAGACTATGCAACTAACTAACGACCCTTCTTTGTGTGTGTCTAGAAGCCTGAACCCCGGCCTCGTATGAGGAGGTCAGGGAGCAGAGAGATGCTTAACAGAGAGCCAAGCCCTCCCCCTTCTTTTGTACCTGAACCCCCAAAGGTGACATTGTTATTATCAATAATAAGCAAAAGATTATATGTATGTATTTCAGGACATTTGTTTCATCATGAACACAAAGTGGCTTCCATCAATCTAAATTTTAGATTTATGGATCAGAATTTTGTAGTAGACCATCTTTTCCGATCAATTTGCTAATTAACTATTTCAAACCATCCAAAGCATTGCTGACAGTCCCCTCTTTTTTCAGGTGCGGACTCGTACTGACTCATCGCGGAACTTTGATTCCCACTCCAGCAGCACCATCAGCAGTGACGCTGTAGGCGGAAATAAGCCACTTCCCCCACCTGTATCCTTGAAGCCTACCGTCACACATCTGAACCAGCCTTCATATGAGCAGGTCCCGGGGAATGAGGAGAAAGAAGAAGACCCCGCAAACAAAACGTTCATGGGAAAAGTATGTGTGTTTATTTCTTTCTTGTTACATTTTACGCCAGACTATTAAATCTTCACATTCCAACAATCCACTTATGGTTTTCTGTTTCATCCAGAAAACTTTATTTTCCTCTTGTTGAAGACAGAAGCTTTGATATATTTGTATTCTTTCTTCTTCCTCTGCTTCTGATGTGAAACAGAGAATGAGTGACCAGGTAACAGAATGTGTTTGCATTTGTCTGCTGGTTTGGAATCCATAATTACTCATCATCCATTATAATCACCTTTTGCTTGTGTCATTATCACTGCCAGTGCTGGTCATATTCTCCCCTTTATCTGTTGGTCAGTTGCTCTGTGACAAGAATTTGTGGAGGGGATGGGTTTGGGTTCAGATAAGTGCAACAGGTACACACTAACCTTTTCACAATAACACCCTAAACATAATGAAAAACAAGGGCCACTAGAAAATGAGATATCCCCCGTAACTCCTCAAAATAGTATTGAGTGTGTTTTTAGCAATACAAATTCCCTTAGTTAGAAAAATATATCAGAATTGTGCTAATGAAATGCTAAAAAATGCAAAAATTAAAAAAATATTAGAGCATTATTTGAATTGTCACTGACCAAAAATTATATTTTTTACGGACAGAGAGAGCCGTAGCTACATTGTCCCACAATGTATGTTGGGGGCATTGAAATCATTCAACAGCAACCTTGTATGGCTCATAACCATATGCTATTTGATGTAGATCCATAATTGGAATATGCAAAATGTATATGTTCAGGATTGTGCGGCTTTGGTAAAGGTATGAGCTACTATCTTGTTTTTGTTTCAGTTATCTCACTGACATGTTTAATTTGATGGTCGCCCCATGTGAATCATAATATGACTTCCTCCTAGATTAAAGCTTTTGAGAAGATGGACCACCTGGCCCGTGCTCAGAGGATGCTGGAACTGCAGGAGGCTGAAAACGCTAGAGTGAGTATGGATTTTATATATAATAAGGCCAAAAGCCGTATATCAGACCACCAACTTTAGAGTTATTTAAAAGGTAAAGTATGTAGTAATCTTATCTTAGTACAGAAGTTCATAACCACATGTATTTATTAAGAGTTGTCAGTTGCTGTAGTAGTTCCACTAGTCCATACTGACTCATTAACAACAAAGAAATCTCCACTATAAACGTTTGGGCATTTGTTCCCATAAAAAATGAACTTGTCTTTCAAGTAAACACAGAATGATTAGGATTTCTCATGTTAGTATTTTTTTTTTTTTGACATATCTGGTCCTGCTTTCATCCCTCTACACAGTTGGAAATTGCCCAGAAGCATCCAGACATCTATGCCATCCCAATCAAATTGCCAAAACCCAACCTGAACCGCCCTCAGCCAATAGGGTTAGAACACTGCTCTTTGCTGCACAATAAAATTATTTTTTTGCAATGTTCAATGTCATTTTGCTATATGAAAGGAAAATGTAAATTGATTGGCTGTTACCGTCTGTCTTTTGTGTGTGAGCAGTTCCAGCTCCAATCCCGAGCAGCCAACACCCTTTTTGCCACCATACTCTGAGAACAGAGGACATGAGGACGATGAGGCAGAGTACCGCAGGCAGCTGGCTGAGCAGACCAAGAGAGGATACTATAATCCTCAGATATACAAAGACACCGAGCTGTAGGATTGTAAATCGGGAAGTGATGTCATACCTGTGCACATCATCACTCCAAACATACAGCATTTATTGCCTAGTTAATAGCAGCTTGACGTCAGCAGAGAACTTTTCAATTCTGTCGTTTCACTACTGTACATGTTGGAATTGAAAGTTTGTACCAAAATTGCATCCAGTCACACACACAGTATTCCCATGATGGAATAACGTAAAAATTTTCACACATAAGTTTGTCATTGTCATAGTTGGTAAATATTCTTTCAATGTAACTGAAAAGGATTTTGTTACAGGTGAGATTCTATTACCCACCGTTACACACACATGTGGCCCCAATTTAGTCTTTCGTACATTTATTTTTGAAAAGTAGGTTGGTTTTTTTTGTTTCCAGAATATACAAACTAACTTCTGAACATCTATAACAAAAATATTTTTTTCCTTTGCATGTCAAAACAAGATTTGACTCATGCATCTGGATTTGCCAGATTTCCTGGCTCATTTTTTAAGTGGAAAAACCTAAAATGTTTAGTGAAAGAACAGTTAAAAGTAATAGAATAGAAAAACTTGTACAAATTGAGCAAGGCCAGTAATTCCAGCCACCATCACTGTTTTAATAAAGACAGACTCATGTTAAGAGGACAGGATTAATAATAATCAACATATAAATTACATATTTCATCTGAAACAAGTAACCATTAGAAGAGGGACATTGTGGTCATGATTATATGCTGGGACATAATGCCATGGCATCATATATAATGTGATTTCAGGTGTGAATTATGCTGAAACGGTCTGGGGAGACATGTTAAGACTGGATTGTATGAGGGTGATAGGTGAGGAGTCCTGTCCTGATGAGATGGCCCAGCACAGGAGTCAGCTCATAAGGACAGGACTCAGCAGTCTATCTTTACCTCAAGGACAAAGCACATTCTTTTGACGATAGCAACAAGTGAATAGATGGTTGACTACTCACACGATGCTCCAGCAAGTAATCAAGACCACTGTGTTCCCCTATCCACCGACATTAGCGATCTAAGGTCAACTGTATATTTTTAATCTAAAGACTTTTATGTATGTGTTCATACAAACAAGTACTTAAGGTTAAATACCTGAGTTCCCACCAGTCAGAACTGAGGAACGCTCTTGGCTGAGAGGTGAAACATCTTCAAAAGTGTGGTTGCTTCAGCTTTAACTTACAAGGGGTACAGTGTACCTCGTCAGTGTTTTGTCAAACACTGACGAGTGCAAAAACACCAAGTGTTTTTGGTTTGGTTGTTTTACATTACATTTTCATGTATCATCAACTTGTTGATGCATATAGGCCATTTACTTAAACCACAGGAACACACTACTTTCACCAGAGAAAAATCATCTAAGTCCAGGTTTTTGTTCTTTATCGATGCAAAGTCTTGATAAATAATGAAAACCGGTACGTGGCGATTCTCTGCTTTTTTTATAGTAGTATGTCTAAATACTTACATCAAGTTATAACTACAAGAAAAGGGGAAAGGAACCTACAGAAGTGGTTTTATAAGTGTCAGTGGAGCAATTCTGTATTTAATAAGCTGAAGCTTACTGAATAAATAACGTCATATGATGCACTGACGGTGGTGAGCTAGATTGAATGGGTGCAACACATAACCCTGAGGTTTGTTTATACGGTGGTCTTTATACGCTGCTTGCAGCCTGAGACAATCACATTTGTACTGCATTTATGTTTTTATATTGACTTAATTGACCTCTTTGTTCATGGGAGCACCTGGATTGTGACAACAATCATGGTGGTTGATCAGTTTCATTTTAAATTTATGTAATTTATCTTCGGTTTGCAATTTCGTTAGTGTTATCAGCTCAGATTCAATAAATAAATCTTTTTTCACTGTTTTAACTATATTTAAATCTTGTCATATACTTGAAACTCATTATGATAGGGGTAAAGGAAAAAGTGTTAATTTAGGTTTTACAGATGTGTGGAGAAAATCTTGACAGCCACAAAAACTGATGCAGGTATTCGGTGCATACAATCCAGAGTGCCAATGCTAAAAATCTTCATTCTCACTTCCTTAAACTTTGCCAATCACTGCAACTGAACTGACTGATTATATTTCATACCCAAGCTATGTTTATTCCTCTAGTACATTATGCATATTATACACAATCTTTCAGTTAATAAACATGATCGTTTAAATAAATTACTTACTTCAACTTGTTTCACATTAACAACAAGATATTTAGACCATGAGATTATTGTGACATCATTTATGTAGTATTGCCTTGTATTACATTTCTCGATATAATTTTAAAGGTTGTGTAATAACATCGATCTGCCTTACCATTGAAACCAGAATTGGAGCTCAAAGTGTCAGGTACGTTCACATCTGAACTTACAGCTGTCCATTCAGAACTCATGTTGAGGCCAGGTCTGAAGACGGCTATAAGGGTTTTGAAATGTTTCTTCACTACATGCAGTGTTGTTTATTTTCTGGATCAACAGCAAACTGCATTAAGTTCATTCCTATTCAATAAAACAAACTAGAATTCATTGACGTTTGAGTTTAATGTGTGATATTGTACATGAGCCCCCTTCATCTTGACCACTTTAAAACATCCTCAACACATGGGTGCCTGACAATTTATTGGTTCATATCGATTACAGTAAATTCAGATATAACAGCTTTTTAAGGAAAGGTTATAGTCACTTCTTGCCATATAAATATCGCTTTAAAATCAATAATTCCTCTTTGGTCAAAAAGCGTCATATTAACGCTCAGTCTAGTAAGATAATCTGTTCTCTGCTGTCTTAAACAATTAAATGATTGACAGTTTACAGATTAAGGCAAGATGTGATATCCAACAACCTCATGATGGACAGTAGAAAAAATAATGTGACAAAGTGTGTTTAGATGTAGACAGGTTGCTCCTGTGCTGTCAGCAGGCGGTACATGACTGCAGGCATCGTCTTCATGTGGATCTGAAGCAGAAAGAAACAAAGAGACCAGAATTTAGAAAAGGAACAATATACTGTGGATATATTGTTTCAGATCCTTTCCAGCTTAGCATACCATTTAATATCAGGACAACGGGATGGGTAGATAAAAGATCAAAAGGGCCACTCCTCATTCGAGCAGGGACGTGACTGAAGTACAATGTTTCTATAATAACCTTTGGTGTTTTGATTTTAAAGGGTTAGGATGAAAACCATACTTAATCAGGTTTTGATTTTTAAATAACACAGTGGTTTTATTGTATATTGAGATCATTTGCACTTTTCAAATTCTCAATAGGTATTTATTGTGACAAAATGGCACATATTTTTCTCTTACTTCTGCCATACCCTTTAATATTATGTATTTTCCATGTCTGTGACTTTTATTTGTATTTTGTTTGTTAAGATAGTTTAGATAAAGGTACAGATCCAGGAAGGGTTACCACTGTCTTAAATGTTTCTTGAAAGTGTTTCTTATTTTCCCCTAATAAACAAAAACTACAGAAGTAAAGACTGCTAAACTTAGGGGAGATACTTGTTTCAGCCTTGTCTGCATAGATTCTCATTCATCAGGGTCATTGTAATCCATGCGGGATGAATCCAAAGCAACTGGACTTCGAGACTAAACCACCTTACAAGCTCATGACCCGGCACAGGAGAGCCAATCCCCTCAGGACAGGACTCAGCAGTGCAGTGGCATCTTAAGGACAAGGGACACTTTTTTGAGGACAACAATTGTTCACATTTTGGAAAGAAGATAGATGGATTCAGAAAGGAGCCAAGGAAGCCTCTGATCTATGTCAAACTGTAGCGGCCCTCTCTAATCAGGGGTGGGGGTCTACGCAACCACCTATCCCCCTACTTCTTATGACTCATACCAACCCATTTTAGTTATGCACGGTCAACTGCAAACAACTCTCTCCGTATCAAAACCTACTATGTAGAGCAGGGGTATTCAACTAAAATTTTAAGAGGTCCAGTGAGAGAAAATTTCCTCAAGCGAAGGTCCGAGCATCATAATGTCAAACATTATGAAATAGTGTGATTGATATATATTTATTGTCACTTAACATTGAAGTATACATGTGTAATAATCATAATAACAATAATAATAATAATAATGTTTTTCTCTCATTAGGTTAAGGCAGCATTTAAAAATAAAACAGAGAAAATAAATTTAATAGCATTTGAAAATTTGTGCATCTTAAAATAAAGTGATTCATTTCAGAACAATAAAATACCAACAGCTTGAGTTTCCCTCTCTGCTACTGTACTCATGCACTCCTTGACAACCCCTGCATCAGTAAATGGCTTTTTGTGTTGACCCAAAATCCAAGCAACTCTGAGGGAACATTCATTAGCACGTTGTTGGGCAGTGAATGAATGGGTCAGAATC
>VRLP01008095.1:0-18304 GCA_009660295.1 Lophius piscatorius
TTGCCTGAGATTAAAACAATCCAGTAGTTGGAGAAATTCGGATGCAAAACGACATGCAGGGGAGTCGACATGAATGTTCATATCTCCAAGTACTAAAATATTGGCCGAGGTTGTGTAAAATGTCGACAAAAGGTTGTACATCTCAGAGATGAAGGCTGGGTTTTGTTTGGGTGGTCTGTAGATTAGAAGTATGGTCATGGAGAAAGGGGGTTTACAATTAAATGCCAGGCATTCAAAAGAAGAGATCTCTGGCAACGGCAGTGGAGACAAGTCCAAATCACTGCGGTAGATGACAGTATTACAGTACAGTATTAACTGCCACAATTCCTTGTAATATTCTCCACTGCAGGTCTGAATGTGTCTTTAGCAGAGGAGGTTTGTATATGCATGTCCGCGCTGGTTTAAAACAGAGTCTCAGTCCAGAAATCTTTTCCACGGGGTATCACTGCGCCCATTTAGTTTGGTCTTATTTAAGACCTTGACCACTAGTTTAGAAAGACAGTTTCCTGAGCTGTCCTCCAGGGAAACTCCACAGGGTCATGTAGAGTACCAGAACAGTTTTTCAAATCAGGAAACAGTCTAATGGCAGGATACGGGCTGGTACTGTTTGGCAGTGATACATCACCAAAGTCAGTGAGGAGGGAGCGTTAATGTGCCGTCAGCTTCCGATTCTAGTTTTTTGGTAACGGACTTATGACCCATGTGGATCTCACAGGATCATCCAACCGAGGTCCGGCCGGCTCTACCACTTGCCCTAAGTGGTCCCATGTCCAAATCCAGCAAAGACCACACTGAGAAGACAATCCTGTAGAAGGCCGGTAGGGAGGAAGAGTTAATTTACTTTGAATCCATCAGAAACGGAGACAAACTCAAACCAAGACCTCCAAACCGCTGCAGGATAAAGGTCACCACACTATAGCGAACCTGGATCTTGGCTATGAAACCTGGGCTGAAGCCAGAAGTAGCTCAAGTTTGCCACAGATATTGGTGTTCAACCCGACCAAGAGCCCGTTCCTGGTTAACAAGTGTTAACAGTCAATGAACCAGAGACCGCCAAAACATCCCAAATCAAAGTGACATCATAACTTATTAGCCTGCCAGGCACACAGCATGTCCGGTCCCTGTGAATGATTGAAGCCATCACCTCTCTGATCCTGGTGGCCAGAACTCTAGACAGGATCTTGTAGTCTGTGCACAGCAGGGATACTGGTCTCCACTTCTTCAACTCCTGTAGGTCTCCTTTCTTGGGCAGCAGAGTGATGACTGCCCCTCTGCAGCTCTGAGGCAGCTGGCCTCTCTGCACACGGTCTGTAGTAACGTCCAGCAGGTCCTCACCCAGCGCAGGTCAGAAGGACTTGTCCATTCTATAGACTCATCAGGGCAGCAGACAGTTCTCTAGAAGATACTGGAGCCTCCAGCTTTACATTGGCCTCAGGATCCACTTGAGGAAGTCCACTGTAAAAACTACAGGACACATCAAGGTTTTCATTCTGTTCACTTTTAAAAAGACCTCTTTAATAGTTTGCTGCAAACTTTCTGATCTCAGGTATCTGAGATTTTACAGCCACTGCCTGATCTCAAAGAGTGAATACACTTTTTTTGCCCGTTTTTTTTCTCTAGCCCAAAAAATAAACTGAGGGGCAGTTTCCTGGATGTCCGTCTGTGACATCCAGGAAACGTGACCGGACCAGAGCTCCTTTGCTGTGGTGGCCAACAGGTTGGCCAGAGCCGATTTTTTAGATTTGAGGGAGTGTATAAACTCTGGATCTCCTGTAGAATCTGCTAAACCCTGCTGATCCACTATTTGAGTCTCTCGGTCCCTCATAGATCTGGTTGTCTTTAGTGAAATTATGAACGTACTGTTAGCACAGCTGTCGGATTGGTGTTTTACCGTAGTCCTGCCACTGTTGAACACAGGCAAAGTTGGATTTACATTCCCTGTGCAGGATCCAAAAATGATCAAAAGCTTTTCTAGAAGCCTTGTCATGAAGCAGGGAAGTATTAAAATGGCATTAAGCACTTTTTTATGAAAACAGTGCATGACACCAGACCAAGGTCAGAGAAATCAATTGGGCTAATTTGACAGCTGTTAAAATGCTCATATGGTGGTTACAAGAATACAGGTGGTCCAGCCTGGCCAAAGATAAAACATTGTCCTTACAGTGACTCCAGGTGAACCAATGCTATCTGACCATAGCATTGGTTGGAACGTAAACATTTACAAAAAAAACATTTACATTTTCATATTTAGCTTCAGTTTTCAATAAACAGCCCTGAATCATTCTTTCACAAAATACAATCCCCACTCCTCCACTGCATCTGGACCCATGACTGAGGATGACTTCCCCTTACACTCCTTCCTCCAGTCAACTTCATTCTCAACATTAATGTGTTTCCTGTAGGAACCTTCGTTGGGGCAAAGCTTGGACTCAGGTGTAGACACAAGACAGCGGAGGCAGAGCAGCTGCAGTTAAAGTATTTAATTTAATCAAAAATAAGGCACGGGGAAAAACATGGGAGCAAACAGAAATATCGAAAACACTAGGAAACAACTTACTTTGAGAACACACTGGGACGAGTGATGACACGGGGGGAACAGGCCCAGAAGGAAAGGGGAAGTCAGACTATATACACCGATGTAAGGAGACAATGAGACACAGCTGGAGGGGAGACACAGGTGAACATGATGAACAATCACACAGGAGGAGAACACAAGTGAAACACACAAAGACTTCACTAAGAAGGAATAAGGAAATGAAGAACATAAACAGATAAACATACAAAACAAAGGAAACATGAGAGGAAATGTAAAACTAACCAAACAACATATATAAGACTTTCAAAATAAAACAGGAACATAGACCAAAATGAAGAACCGTGACAATGAAAGAATACTAAATAAACACATTTCCTGTATCAACATCACATCCATTCTCCTCAGCTCCATCAGTCCAAAGAAAGCAGCTCTTTTCAAATCATCCCTGGCTCCGTTTAGATTTAAAGAAGTTTGAGGAGGAAACAAGAGAGAAAACTGACGTAGTCTGAGTAGAGAAAGACAACATTCTATCTTTGAACACCATCTTCTTCAAGTATTTGACCTTTGACTTTTAGCAGCAGTTCCTTCAAACAACACATTTCTTGGTCAGTGAGATCATCACTAATATATCCAAACTTTTTGGTCAGAGGTTCGGCTGAGTCAACAAACAATTTCAGGTTCAACTTCCACCGCCCGGCTCCCTTGGTTTTCTGTAGAAAGTTCTTGATTTTCAGAGGGAAGTAAAGGTTCTTCTGCTCCTGAGTCAGTGTCAGATCACCCTCTGACCTTTTGACAGTTTCTGAATTCTTCCTCTTCTGAGACGGTTTCAACAGATCATCATCAGACATATCTTCATCCTCAACGAGATCTTCACACACTGACAAGTTATCCTCTGCTTTTTCATTTTCTTTCTTTTTCTTATTTTCAGTTTTTTTATCGTGCTTGTTCACCGACTCTGAGACTCTCTTAACTTTTCTCTGTCGCTGATCGTTGGACGTATCTGGACCCCCGTCACCTGAGCATGCAGGTGGGTCGCTTGCTTCAGAGGCTCTGTCAGCACCAGTATCACCCACACACAGACCCGCCCCCTCCTCACTCCGCTCGGGCCCAGTGGCCCCCCAGCAGGAGCTGGGAGAGCCACACAGAAGAGGGAGAAGAGGGAGATGGAGAGAGAGAGAGAGAAAGAGAAGAGAAGAAAGAGAAAGAGGGAGAGAGAGACTGACTTCAAGGTCGTGGTTGTTTTTTAAATGACTCTGAGGAGGAGGAGGCTCGAAGAGAGAGGTTAACAAGGGAGAGGGAGGGGTGAGAAGGGCAGAGAGGGCATAAGGCTTCCTTCTGTTACATCTTTATTGATTCTTTGTACAACAAACAACAAACAGTTAGTCAAGAGTAAACCGTTTCTCTTTGTTGCAGCTTGTGTCTGTTTGGATCATCCTGTCACGTGGAGCAGAGACAGAAACATCCTGCAGTCCAGTATCAGGGCTAAAAGCCTCAGAACTTCCTGTCTGCTTACTTTCACTTTCATTTCCTGCTAAAAGGCGTCTCCTCAGGTTTCATCACTCTGTGTCTCCGCAGCTCCTCAGGCAGCAGGAGGAATCATGGCGGAGAAGAAAGACAAGGCCAGGTAAGATCTGCTGAATATCAGGGGAGGTTAAAGGTCAGAGTCAGGCTTATATAACAGGTCCGTGGTTATTAAGGTCTGGTTTACCGCTCATGTTCAACATCTGAGCAGAATATTTCTCAACAGTTCTGTTCTTGTTTTCTGAAGCTTCACTGACCTTCAGTTAGTCTGGAGTTCTTAAGAGAATCATGAACGGATTTCACCTTTGACCCCTGCGCTTCCCCTCATCAGACTCGTCTTCAAACCGCCATGAAATATTTGATATTCATCTAATTTTACACTTGACTGGCTAAATGTTTTTTATGTCTGGATCAGAACCGTCAGTCGTGAACAAAATGAGTGGATTTTAACCTTTCTGTGAAACTTTGTTTTCATGATGTCATTGTTTCACACTCAGACCAAACTTATCTTCTCTTTTTTTATCTCTGATCTTTAACAGAGGTAGGAAGTAACTATTCCTTTATTCTTATAGACTTTCATAACACTACTTATGCTTTTGACTTTAATATTAATATTAAATATCAATAAATAAATATATGTTAATTTAATATGAAACTTTCAGACTTCCTTTTTCCTTTGGTGATATTTTTAAGTACATTTCAGAGTCACTACTTTTTGTCTTGTACTGGGGTAAAGAAGTAGAATCAGTACTTTTACTTGAGTTATTGTTCACATCAGTAACTGCACTTCTGCTGGAGTAAAGAATGTCTGACCTTTGACCTCCTCTGATTTTTAACGTATTCTGACAACTTTCTAAAATTAAAGGTTCTTTACTGAATTTATTTACAACAAAATACTACTCCATACATTACTGTATATTTACAGTATAGAAAAATACTTCTGCAACGCTAGAGAGGTTGCATTTACTCCCACCAGCCATAACATTATAACTGATGACAGATGAAATCTGAAAAGCTTTGATTACCTGGTTACCATGGTAACCTGTCAGTGGGTGGGATATATTATCTGGTTACCAGGGTTACCTGTCAGTGGGAGGGATATATTACCTGGTTACCTGTCAGTGGGTGGGATATATTATCTGGCTACCAGGGTTACCTTGCCCCAGAAGATTCCAGGTTTTATCTGTCATGTGACTGTTTTTCCTCATCAGCTTCGATTTCCTCGCCAGCGGCTTAAATTTTACATTTGGTCAGCCAGTCAAACCTACTTTTGGGACTGTGGATCCCAAAGACACGGCCACAGAACAAGTATTCCGCTTCACTTCCGGCCTCAACAAAACCAGCAGCTCATTTAAGACGACGCCCATCAAACCTTTGTTTGCATTCCAAGGTAAGCTAATTAACCGGGTCAAACCATGACAGGTTGCCGTAACAGTTCCAGTCCTTCTCTGTGTGCAAACCAGGCTATAAGGTTTGTTTGTTCTCCCGTGTCTGCCCTGGTTCTCTCCGGGAACTCCGGCTTCCTCCCACAGTCCAAAAACATGAATGTAAGTGAATTGGTGACCCTGACCATTAAATGCCCGTAGGAGTGAATGTAAGTGTGAATGGTTGTCTGTCTCTCTGTGGGACAAATGAATAGAACAGAAAAGAACAAAACAGCTCTGTAAACTGGTGAGTCTACGGCACTGTAGGTTGTAGGTTGTAGATGATGTTGTTGAAATATTATTGTTCTGGTAATGTTGTGTTGCAGCCGTAAATACTTGTCATCCCTGTAAAGTCTTGTGGTTGCAATTGTGTGGCAGTAGTTTTTGGAGAATGTGTACATAATCCCAGTATGGATTTAGATTCCGGTGTCGGTATCGTTGCATCCATGATTGTTTTCTTGCTGACAAATTAAAGAAACTATTCCCAAAATAGTTGAAGAAAGTGGTGGTGGGGGGGAATGCTGGCTCCACCTCTTTAACCCGAAAAGTTAATGTGGTCTATTCTGATTAGCGTTGCGTCCTCCAACATTAAAAGTTCCCATTATTCTCAGCTCACCTGTCAGATCTTCCGTCGTCTGGTGATAATCTCTCCTTCATGTTTTAGTCCGGGGGTTGAGGAGGTCCTGAAGTCAACCAGCTGTTAGTTCATGTCTTTGATTACTGACCATGACTCAGACTGCTGTGCTCTGACTGGTCCTCAGATCCAGGTACACTCATGGCTGAGCAGATGGCCACCAGATGGTCTGACTCCACGCGGTAAGTATCGGTAGTCTGTACATTTAGGAGATGAAATTAATCTGCAAACATAAACCACATCCTCTCTCCGTTACTGTCTCCCCACTGGCTGTAGGTCGGCCTTTCAGAGCGAGAGGTCACCACAGACATTCCCCAACAGATGGGCGGGGCCTGAGGACGAGGACGAAGTTTTGAGTGCGTGCTTTGAAAAGCTGCTGGTGAGAGGAGGAAAACAATTCAGCTTTGAGGAGCTGAGAGCCGAGAGATACGAACAGCTGGGGAAACAGCAGCCGGATGGTGCGTTCACTGATCTCGTGATGCGTTCAGTGACCTCATGGCTCGTTCACTGACCACACGAAGCGTTGACCGACCTCCTGTCAGGTTGACCGCCCTCTTGCCGCGTTGACCAACCTCGTGACACGTTGACCAACCTCTTGACGCACTAACTGACCTCCTGCCAGGTTAACCGCCCTTGTGTCGCATTCACCGACCGGTGACCTCTTGACACGTGGTTTTAGGCTGTTGAGTTCCAGTCTGAGTCTTTAGTCTGACAATTAAATATTTACTTGTTTAAAACAGACGAAACCTCACAATTGATGTCAGGAGTTTGGAGTGTGAGGAGATCGTTTGGCTTGAAGAGTGTTTAGTGTTTGCGACGAATAACTAGCTAAACACAGATCATAGCACAATGCCAGGGACGGACATGGAGGGCGATCTAGTCCACTTCTTCCTTGAGTGTCGCACCTTGGTGAGTATCTGCTTGCCTATTTACAAGCCAGCCAATCATTGTTTGGAGGTGTGTGTGACGTGATGGCGACAATGGTTAGTCCGGGCTCAGCGCTCCATTCTGTTAACCAAGATTAACCAAGTTTAACCAGTTTAACCGGTATAAACTGTAGATTGAAAAAAATTATCTGATGTTGCGACCTGAAAGGAACAGCTAAAAGACAAAGAAATAGTACAGTCCAAGTTTGGTACTGGTTCCCAGTCTGGACCTTGTCCATGGTTCCCTACAGTTTTTGTAATTTGGTTGATGCCTTTTTCCTGACGTCACAGAACCAGTCCTTGTGGTAGATATGGTCAAGGAGAAACTCTTTGGTCTGACTTTATTTTTGTTTTGTTGCAACAATTCTCTTCTCATTCAGCGTTTGTTCCACAGTGCTGAAGACCTCGTTGAAGCCGCAGGAAAGCTGGAGAGAGCTGGAGTGGACAACAGAGTAAGTAATGCTGTTCTAGACCACCTTCTGTAAACTCTTCTCAGTACCGGGTATCTTAAACTCTAATCTAGGCACAAGAACATTCTGATGAAGACCATCAGCTCCTACAGACCCGGTTGTGAAGAGGTCACTCAGGCACGGGTCCTCTTCGTCGGTCCAGTTGGTTCTGGGAAGTCCAGTTTCATCAGTTCGATCCAGTCGGTGTTTAATGGAAGAGTCATCAACCGGGCCATGGCGGGTTCATCTTCAATGAGCTTCACCAAGAAGGTTAGCATGTGTCCAAAACTGAACTATATCCGGCCCACTGACAGGTAACCATGTAATATATCCTTACTTCACCTTTAGTGGTTTATAAAGTTTTGGTTGTATCTTCAGGTTCTTCCTGAGTTTCAGGTGTTGACTCCATTGACGTTCCTTTTTGTCTCAGCTGCAGACCTTCGACCTCCGAGGTTCGGCAAACGATCCCACCGGGCTTCTTTTAACTGACGTCGAGGGTCTGGGGGACGGAGACATGACCGAACTGACTCTCCCTGACATCCTGTCCCTGGTCAAAGGTCACGTGCCTGAGGGACACCAGGTGAGCTGGATCAATGTGGCGATGACATCATTACCTCCACCAAACAGGTTGTTTTTCTGTTGTTTGTGGCTAATCTCAAAAATCCAGACAGACTTGATGAATGTTGGTAGGACGGTCGGTCATGTGATAGGATGGATCCAGGTTAAGAGGCGGAGTCAGGGACTTAGTCGAAGGGGGCTTATTGATGAGGTTATATGGCATGATAGCGTTCAGCTGTACTTTGTGTACAGGGCTTAAAAATGCTAACTGCTTGCATCTCCATCCGTTTCTACCAGTTCAGCAGGGACCACCCAGTCCGTCCGTCTGAGACGGCGGGCTACGTGAAGACGCCACAACTCAAAGACCAGGTCCACTGTGTGGTGTTTGTGGTGGACGCCTCCAAAATCCAGACCTATCCCGAAGGTCTGACCTCAACTTTCCATCAGCTCCGAGAGCAGCTCAGAGATCTAGGTAAGCGGGAGAAGAGCAGAGAGCGATATTCATGAAGGAGTGACATAAGCCTGTAAAAGCTGGGTCCTTCAAAAAGGTTTTGTTTGTTTGTTTCTCCATCAGGTGTTCATCAGGTGGGTCTGCTGACCAAAATCGACCAGATCTGTCCACAAATAGACAAAGATGTCTCTGAGGTCTACAAGAGCCCCATCATCAAGGAAACGGTGGGTTCAAAAGATGGATGGACGGATGGATGGATGGATGGACGGATGGATGGATGGATGGCTGGATAAGTGTATGGATGGGTGGAGACAAAGGGATGGATGGGTAGGTAGATGGATGATGATAAGGTGGATGGAAGGATGGATAAATTGCTTGATAGGTGGAAGAAGGGATGGATGGGTGGATGGATGAACGGCTGGATAGGTGAATGGATGACTGGACAGATGGATGAACACGTGGAAAAACATGTGGTTATAATGTAATGGCTGCTGGAGTCCTGTGGCGTGTGATTGATGGTAGATGGACAATGCCGGAGCGCTGCTGGGAATGCCCATGTCCTACATCGTCCCGGTGATGAACTACTCCTCCCAACTGGACCTGGACATGAAGACAGACGTTCTCCTGCTCAGCGCCATGGACCACATCCTGCAGTACGTTCAGATGTTCTTTCTGGATGCCACCAAACCAGAACCAGAGACAGAAGATGGATAAACAAACACTCGTGGTTCCATGTAAACAGCTATCATGTCATCTATCTCCTGCTTCTTTCTTCCTGAGCCCCGCATCCATCTCTAGCTCCGCCCCCATATCTAGTCCCCCAGGTAAATTTAGAATGAAGTCCAGGTTCTGCTTTTTCTCTTTCGTTCCAATGTCCTTTTATTAAAATAATCTTCATATGATGAAAGAGACTAATATCTGCTTTAAGTTTCTTTACCAGCACCAAAACCCAAACTGTTAGGGCCAGAACCTTCAGCCATTGTTTCCATGACGCCACGCCCACTCTTCGTGTTCAGGGGTTGGGTTCTAAACAGAAAGCTTCTGGGGCTGTATCCTCTGTTCATTTCAAACCGCTCATCTAAGGAAGATGAGGATGAGATTCAAACCGACAAGGAAACAAAGCGACGAATGAGGATGAGGTTCAAAGAGAAACAAACAGCAAAGCAACGATTTAGGATGAGATTCATACAGAGAAAGAAATATCAAAACGAAGAATGAGGATGAGGTTCAAAGAGAAAGAGACATCAAAGTAGCGATTTAGGATGAGATTGTAGAGAAATAGACATCAAAGTGACGGATGAGGATGGCGTCAAGAGAAAGAAACATCATAGCAAAAAATGATGATGAGATTCAAACAGAGAAACAAACATCAAAGCATCGAAATGTAACATGCATTAATCCAGTAACATGCATTAATCTATTTAAAATGCATTAATCCAGTAACATGCATTAATCTATTTAAATGCATTAATCCAGTAACATGCATTAAAGTGAGAGGGATGTATAAAGAGGGACAGTGAGAGAGGAAGAGAGAAAAGCTCAGTGCATCATGGCACCACTATGGACATAAAGGCCACCACTTGACATTTAGATGATAATAATAATAATAATAATAATACATTTAATTTATAATGATAACTTTGACGTTTTATCCATTGAGATTATTTCCAGTGATGATGTCATCATTCCCTTCCCAGTGTGCTTGACACTTAATGATTGAATGAAGTTTTGTTGGGAGCATAATTGCTGAGATTAAATTTTTTTTTTCATGTGTTTTTTTGAATTCCCTTTGCATCCATACTGCTCCAAACAAATGAAACACTACTTTACCTTTAGCTAGTCTACTAGCCTCAGTCAATGCTTTTAATTCAGCTAACTGTGCTGAACGCGGCTGGTCACAACTTTCAGCTTTCACCGTTGCAAACTTATTCTGATCCGGTTTATTTACAGCAACTCCAGCATGGTAACCTAAATGATCCTTAAAGTATGAACCATCCACAAAATAGCTTACATCTTCATTCACCACTTGAACAGACTCCACATCGGGCTTCAACTTAGTGTTTCTCTTTGTTTCTGCGACGCACTCGTTGGCTCTCCCTCACACTCAGATGGAATAACTTTAGACGCGTTCAACATCGAACGTATCTTTCTCGTCACATCTGGTTGAGTGAAGAGGGGCGTGTACTACATACACGTTCGAGGTGAAATCTTATGGTGTGTGTGGATGACCACTGGATACCCCGTTGTTGTTGTGGATGCTTTCTCATGTGCGTAATGTACAGTCTGATATCTGTTGAGAGATTTGCTTCCTGCAATGCACTGTGGGAGGGGTTTTGGTTTAGTTTCAGATTGAGATCAGGTCTGGAGTTGCCAGTAGGACCACCAGGGCGAGCTGGAGGAGAAACACCATCAAATTCAAAATCCCCTATAAAAAAATGTTTGATTCATTCTTTAAGAATGCGTTGGAGTTGCTGGTTGTAGCTGGAGTTAAGAGTTTTCCTTCACTGCCAATCAGACGGGGGAGAGTCGCTGCTGAATGAGGGGAGCCGCGAGGGCAGAAAGAGGAGCTCCTGCTGTACCAGCTCCACAAAGATGTTCCTGAAATGCCCACTAGAGGTCGTCCTCTCCCCGCGGGACGACCTTGCCTCACTCAGGAAGAGCCCCACCCTAGTCAAATCACCATCCTATAAATGTTACACCTGTTAAACATTACAATGAATTATACACTCAATTCATTGGTTACAATCCAATACAAACGTATTTTATGTGTTTAATGTTCCTCGTATGATAGATTCAGCTGAAGGACAGGATAGGCCCGGCTGAGATGGTACACAGAACCTTTACAGATAACAACAACGTTATGGTGATGGGGTCCCATGCCCCCCAGAGTCACAGAAAAGAGACGGACAAAACAGGAAGAATAATTTGGTTTCAATTTTTTTTTAAATGCAGACATTGATTATGCAGAGGGAGGGTGAAGACAGCGGGAGTCCCTCTCTGTCCTTTCTCCCTAGTTGAGCTCTTGATCTCTCCTAGAGTCCAATGTGATTCATGAAATTGTTTCCATTCATCCAGACTTTCTTTTATTGAATTTAATGAGGTCTTATTTAACAAAAAGAGAGTTCTACGCAGCGATCTTATGAATCTATTCTAACATATAGACTAGCCATATCCTTCTAGGGATGGAATGACTTTCAGGACTTTCATTCTCTAAATGCTGTTCAGGTTCTAACCCGGTTCTAAATCCCAGAGCTCATTAGAAACCTCGCAAAGATCACACAGAGACTAACACATCTTGTTACTCTTCTCTTTTGAACACTTTACTACACAGGCCTCAGTCGCCTCAGGAGCTTCTGCCCAACTGCTGCTTATCTTCAATTCTACTACGTCCCTGTTTGAATCATGAACTTATTTTACGCCCACTTTGAACTGCTGCCCTATCGTATAAAAAGACTCCACTGCACCTCACATTGAGGCGTTGCAGAAGTTTCCGCTTAAAAACTGTTTCTACTTCAGGTTCCTGGACGACATCATCGGAGCCTCGGGACACGGGTAGGGGAGCTTCCTGGAGTTTATAGATATTCTTGAAAACCATCACCCCTCCATCACGGTTAAACATAATCTAGACCCGGATGAAGGTAACTTTTTAAACACCACCGTTTTTAAAAAGAAAAGTCAAAACACACCAAAAGAAACGACTTACCCGGGTCTACTTTAAACCAACCGACACACACACTCTTCTCCATAAAGCTAGCTACCATCCCAGACATACATTTAAAGGTCTAGTTAAGTCACAAAACATTCGCTTCACCAGAATCTCATCCTACTCCATAGACCTGCATAACTCCATCGCTATTCTCTTCCGTGGCCTTAGACGTAGGGGTTACTCCAGGAGGCTCCTCGGGTTCATCAGACGTGACACCCTGCCATCCCTCTCTCCCACCGCCGCTACCAACGGATCACCTGACGCGCAGCGGCTCCATCAAAGCGACTTGCTCAGTGACTCGGCTGAGATCGTTCCCCTCGTCTCCACCTTCAGCAAAAAACACCTTAACCTGCAGAACCAATTCAAAAACAACTTCATAATTACCATGTCCGACCACGAGCGACTCCAAAACCACAGAGTCCTGCCCGATTCAGGAAAAATAACAGTCTCAAGAATTTATTAATCAAAGCTGTGTTCTGTAGGCATGAAGGTGGGGAGGAGGGGACGTCTCACTGGGCTTTCAAACAGGTGAGATTCATTTTCAACCCACACGGGGGTGCTGCCTCTCCATAACACGCATGTCTTATCACATAAAAGCACAGGATTTAAGGGACCTTAATCGTCCCCTAGAAACATAGAATCCTAAAACAAATTGAGCCCCCTTTAAATTGTGTCGTGTCTAATTAGAGCTTATTTTAGGAATAAAAACCTGAGTGACATCCTGGTGCGTTCATCTTTTAAAAGACAGGAAACAAAAAAGGCCTTTTGAAACAAACACCACACATCTTCAACAGACATTGAGATAAAGGTGCTCCTGTTTGGCAAAAACGTCCGACGGAGGCTGTGAACCGTGTCTACCTTATAGAATGTTCCACCTGTCATAAACTATATACATACATATATATAAATATGCCCCTGATCCAAGGCCCGAATGGAGATACCACCCTCTAAACACTTTAAGAGAACGGTAAAGAAACCTAAGATAGGGAGGCCCAGAGAGCATCTGCAGAGGTGTGGGTAAATGGACTCAACTCCATAACTCTGGAACACGATCTGAACGAACGAGAGATTTAAAACCATGGACCCATTTATGCCTGTGCCTGTAGGTATAACTAACCCTACACAACCATTTTGCCTTAATTACTACGTCATTTGGAAAATCTCAACTTGACTTTGGCGTCAAACTCACAGAATCACAGCATTCCGGTTTATATTTCCTCCCAGAAGTCAAAACCAAAATATAAGAAGATAGCACTTACTAACAACTTTGATGGCCTTGTGTATGTTTATATTAATCAAATTTGTTTTTGAGGATACATATGTCTACGGTTTATAAATACACCTACAGTCATGTGTGCAGCCACAAACTTAAGAGCACTTAAAAACATTGGATGTTCTTATAAAAGTTCAGTTGTTAATATTATCAAAAATGGTAAATTGTGGAAAGACCGTACTTATAGGACTTTTATAGTCTGCTCGACCAATCAAAGCGCTTTTACAACACGAGTCAGCATTCACCCATTCAGACAAACAATCACACAGTGATGGTAGAAACTGTCATGAAGGCGTCACATGTTCATCAGGATCAGTAAACATTCACACCATCATTCATTCATTCATTCACCAGTGGAACAACCATTGGGAGAAACTTAGGGTTCAGTATTTTGCTCAAGGACACTTGGACATGTGGACCGCAGTGGTCGGGGATTGAACCACCGACCTTAAGATAAGCGGATAACCGCTCTACCAACTGAACCACCGTGGCTCTATATAACCTATATATTATAATCTGAGGAAATGAGTCTGGAGCAGAATTTAGGATCCACTTATAAAATGGAGGCATAGGCAGAGAAGGTGCAATTAAAATATCTAATTCTGTGCAAAATTCCAAATCTACAAGCATGCAGGGGTCAAAACCAGGTGAGCAGTCCAATAAGGCAAACAATCCAACATCCAAAGAGCAGATGTGGAGTCAAAAAACAACCCAAGTTCAGAACCAACCAAATACACAAGAAATAACACGGGAAAAACGTAAACCGGGGGAAATTTAAACGGGGGGGGGGAAATTTAAACGGAGAAACACGTGGGGACTGGTTTGTGACCTGTGACGACGAAACGTCATCAACGAACAAGCACATAAGGACAGGTAAGCACAGATATAGACAATGAGGTAACGAGACAATGAGACACAGCTGGAGGGGAGACACAGGTGAATATCATGAACAATCACACGAGAAGAGAACAGAAGCAATTCTGGAAAAGACAGACACAGAGAGGGAAAAGGATCACAAGTGAAACACACAAAGACCACGCTAAGAAGGAATAAGGAAATGAAGAACAATAAACAGATAAACACACTATAAAGGCAGAACAAAGGAAACACGACAGGAAATGTGAAACTACCTTGACAGCATATATATCACTTTCAAAATAAAACAGGAACACAGACCTAAAGATGATTATGAAAAATTAACCTTCAAAATAAAACCAGAGAACCAGAACAGAATAAACCAAGAAATAAACAGTCATGACCTAATGGTGGGAATGTATATATATATATATATATATATATATATATATATATATATATACGTTCCCACCATATATTTTTATATATATTTCTTTGATTTATTTATTTTTCATTTATTTTTTTATTTTTTTATTTTTTAATTATTATTATTATTATTATTTTTAGAATTAAAAAAAAAAATTGAATTAATTTTATTTTGATTTATTGGTTTTATTGATGGATTCCTTAAGTTTCCTGGATCCGGCCCAGATGTTCCCTCCCCAAACTCCTCAACAGTTTTAGGATTGGATGTCTGTCAATCAAATCTCAACCTCCAGTGTGTGAACCAACAACAATAGGATCTGATCCTAACCTCTATAACGAATACGTGTCCAGACCTACCTGGAAGAGTTGACCCTAACCCTAAAGATCGGGCTTGTTGTGTTGTTTGCCAATAATAATTTAATTTCTCTGAGTAGATGAGCGGCCTGAGGGTTTTTTGGACGGATGCTGGGGTTGGAGGAGAGAAAAGGGGTACCTGGTATGGATGAGTGTCCCCCCTTTACCGAGTACCTCTGGTTGCTACTCAGCTGAAGGAAGGTGATGTCGCTCCAGGGGATTATAGAACACTGATATTGTCTCTGACAGGAACAGAGATCAATATTATCAATCAATAAATCCCAGCTTTGATGGGTTGGTACCGGAGGTGAAGGAGTAGTCCGGGTGTGGTCCTGTTCTGGAAATCTTCCAATCTTGGTTCGAGGGGGCAGAGACCCTCTCTACATTTAAAAGTATACTTTAAAACTTTCCTTTACGATTAAATTTATAATTAAGGCTGGTATAAGCTAGCTCTTAGCTATGCTGCTATTGGTTTAGACTGCTAGGGTATCTCCCATGATGCACTGAGCTTTTCTCTCTTCCTCTCTAACTCTTCATCTTTATACATCCCACTCACTTTAATGCATGTTACTGGATTAATGCATGTTACTGGATTAATGCATGTTACTGGATTAATGCATGTTACTGGATTAATGTATGTTACTGGATTAATGCATGTTACTGGATTAATGCATGTTACTGGATTAATGCATGTTACTGGATTAATGTATGTTACTGGATTAATGCATGTCACTGGATTAATACATGTTACTGGATTAATACATGTTACTGGATTAATGCATGTTACTGGATTAATGCATGTCACTGGATTAATGCATGTCACTGGATTAATGCATGTTACTGGATTAATGCATGTTACTGGATTAATGCATGTTACTGGATTAATGTATGTTACTGGATTAATACATGTTACTGGATTAATACATGTTACTGGATTAATGCATGTTACTGGATTAATGCATGTTACTGGAGCGGAGGAAAGTGGATTAGCATAAACTGATATAATTGCTTCTCTCTCTCTCTCTCTCTCTCTCTCTCTCTCTCTCTCTCTCTCTCTCTCTCTCCCTTTCTTCAAACCCAAAAGGTCATGGCAGTAGGCCGTTCACCCTGAGTCTTGGATCTGCTCGAGGTTTCTGCCCATTAAATGGCAGTTTTGTCGCCAAGTGCTGCTCAAGGAGGAATTTGGGAGAAAGAGTTTCTTCCAGACCTGCTCTTTCTGTAAAACACCTTCAGACAACTGTTGTGAATTGGTGCTGTATAAATAAAGATTGATTGATTGATGATGGATGGATAGATGGATGGATAAATGGATGACAGATGGATGGGTTGATGGATGGATGAATGGATTGATGATGGATGGATGGATGGAGGATGGATAGATGAATGGATGGATGGAGAGATGGATGTATAGATGAATGATGGATGGATGATATATGGATGGATGATGGATATATGAATGGATGGATGGATGATGGATACATGGATAGATGATGGATGGATGGATGGATGATGGATGTATTGATGATATATGGATGGATGGATGGATGATATATGGATGGATGATGGATGTATGGATGATACATGGATGGATGATGGATACATGGAGAGATGATGGATGTATGGATGGATGATGGATGTATGGATGATATATGGATGGATGGATGGATGATATATGGAAGGATGATGGATGTATGGATGATATATGGATGGATGGATGATATATGGATGGATGATATATGGATGGATGGATGGATGGATGGATGATATATGGATGGATGATATATGGATGGATGATGGATATATGGATGATATATGGATGGATGGATGATATATGGATGGATGATATATGGATGGATGGATGGATGGATGGATGATATATGAATGGATGATATATGGATGGATGATGGATATATGGATGGATGGATGGATTGATGGACGGATTGATGAACAATGGATGGATGATGGATGATGGATGGATGGATGGATGTATGGAGGATGGATGGATGGAGGATGGATGCATGGATGGATGGAGGATGGATAGATGAATGGATGGATGGAGAGATGGATGTATGGATGGATGATGGATGTATGGATGATATATGGATGGATGGATGGATGATATATGGATGGATGATACATGGAAGGATGATGGATGGATGATATATGGATGGATGGATGGATGATATATGGATGGATGATATAAGGATGGATGATATATGGATGTATGGATGGATGGATGGATTGATGGACGGATTGATGGACAATGGATGGATGATGGATGATGGATGTATGGATGGATGGATGGAATCCTGAATCACACAAACGTTAACGTTTAAACCTCTGGAACAGAGTCGTTGACAGGACCGTCACTGTCGCCATGAAAGCCTCATGTAGAAAGAACAAAACAACAACACACGAGAAAACTGTTGTGATGTAAACAACATCAAAGTCAGCCTTGGGAGGGTCAACAGATAGACGATAGATGGATGAAGATGATAGATGGATGAAGATGATGATAATATGTGTATGTGTATCTATGTGTGTGTGTTGTGTGTGTGTATGTGTGGGTGTGTGTGTATGTATGTGTCTGTGTGTGTTGTGCGTGTGCGTGTGCGTATGTGTGTGTGTGTGTGTGTGTATATGTGTGTGTGTATGAATGTGTGTGTTGTGTGCGTCAGTGTGTGTGTGTATGTGTGTTGTGTGTGTGTGTGTGTGTGAATGTGTGTGTTGTGTGCGTCAGTGTGTGTGTGTGTGTGTGTGTGTGTATGAATGTGTGTGTTGGGTGTGTGTGTGTGCGTGTGTATGTGTATGTGTTTGTGTTGTGTGTGTGTGTGTGTATGTGTGTGTGTGTGTGTATATGTGTGTACGTGTGTTGTGTGTGTGTGTGTATGTGTGTGTTGTGTGTGTGTGTGTGTGTGTGCATGTGTGTGTGTGTGTTGTGCGTGACACCAGGCTGACCTTTGTCGTCACAGACGTTGCAGCGGGTTTTGATTTGGAAGTAGGTCGGCGGAGATGAGCGTCCATTGTGAGAGGAATCACAGATGAAGCTTTTCTTCTCTCAGAGCCACAAATCAACCTTCAGCAGCCTTGAAGAGAGAAACAGGGTCTTTAAAGGCAGACAGATTGACTGTTTACTGTAAACACTATGTCCCCTCTCTGCCTCTGCTCATCCACACTGTAAACATCCAACA
>VRLP01008096.1:0-18291 GCA_009660295.1 Lophius piscatorius
CACACACACACACACACACACACACACACACACACACACACACACACACACACACACACACACACACACACACACACACACACACACACACACACACACGCACGCACACACACACACACACGCACACACACGCACGCACACACACGCACACACGCACACACACGCACGCACACACACACACACACACACACACACACGCAAATACACACACTCACAGGAAGAGAGCATCTTCAGATCCCATAGTTACTCAACCTAACTATGTCTATGATGTCATCAGTCTGTTCTAGGATCAGATCCCATAGTGCCCCGATGATGAAGATATTTACTGTTAACTAGTTTTTCTGAGTTCAGGAATAAAACCAGACAGATTTCCTGGAGTCGATTCATAGCAGATACATTTAGACACGACTGGAATGATGGTCGGGAAGTTTTGGACCAGAACCTGCTTCTCTTGTGACAGATTTTCCCCCTGATGAGCGAAATATGAACAATTACAGTAAAATAAAATATGACAAAGGCTAAATGTCCTTCAGTAGATTCATCTGAACCATCAGACCAACAGTTGAGACAGTTACTTTAAACTTTTGATAAAGTTCCCCAAATCACTCCAGTTCTTCCTCACACTGAGGTCTCAGTGGGAATGACATTTGAAATTGAACCGTGAAATAGTTCAGATCTCTGACTGTTGAGGAAGACCACTGGTGAAGATCTCTGACCCTAGAGGAAGACCTCTGGTGAAGATCTCTGACCCTGGAAGAAGACCTCTGGTGAAGATCTCTGACCCTGGAAGAAGACCACTGGTGAAGATCTCTGACCCTAGAGGAAGACCTCTGGTGAAGGTCTCTGGGTTTTCAGGTGACGAAGAGTTCCTGCTTTAACGTTATTTCGGATGACGATGTTCACGTAAGATCTCCGGTGAGTTTACGTTCACCAGCTGACCTCGGTGCGAGCTAACGAGCTAACGAGCTAACGTGGTCACGATGTGACGTGAGTCGGAGTAAAACCTCTCTGAGGAGCCGATAAGACTCTCCTCCTCCCTTTAACCGCCTCCAGGAGGAGGAAGCCTCCATTCCCAGCGAGGTGTTGATCACATGACAGACGCCGGCCTCCATCACTGCTGACGCCGTGGATTAACGCGACTCAGATCAGCTGTTCCTCATCTCAGGGTTAATCAACGGAGAGCTCAGGGTTCAACTCAGACTTTGTTAAATAAACCCACTCTCCTGAACGTGGCCCGGTTCTGATTAAATGTGCTCCATCACGTAAACCCTGGATCAGAACCCAAGCAGCTGACATGAAATCTTCACGTGGAACCAGCGGAGTCTTCTTCGACGCTTTCAAAGCTCTAACAGATCCTCTGACTGGACTCTTGTCTTGGTGCGGTTGATTGACGGCGGCTCTGACTGGTGCCCACCCTGCAGCCATTCTGGGACGCCGCTAATGGAGGAGAGGGATTGTGGGAAAAACATGGAGGCCTGGGGTGGGTGTGTCACTATCACTCAAAATCCTCTGACCTTATTTCCTGCCTGCACTTACACACATGCACAGACACACACACACACACACACACACACACACACACACACACACACACACACACACACACACACACACACACGTCCCAACCATCAGTTCATATGTGGCATTAGAACTCTGACAAAGTCAAGCTGGCCCAGCGATCTGGACTTTAACAAGCTCCAGCTGAGGGTGGGCACCGTGTGTGCGTGTGCGTGTGTGTGTGTGTGTGCGTGTGTGTGTGTGACAGCTCATGTTTGTGTCGACTCCTTCATGTCCTGATCCTGTGAGGCGGACCTTCCTCTCACTGAACATGGCAGCTCGCCGTTAGGGGCCAAACGGGCCTGTTGTGATGAAACACGTGAGGCGGGCGCGGCGGGCGCGGCGGGCGCGTGTGTTTTTCTGAATAACGCAAATAAAAAGTGTTGCACTCAAAAAGGGAATCAAACACACTTGTTGCTGATTGAGCCACAACTCCACCCCGCTGGTTCCACCTCCTCCTCCTCCTCCCCCTCCTCCTCCTCCTCCTCCGCTCAGCTGTGAGTGATTAAGTTGAGCCGTAGGGGCGGGTGGTGGGTGGGAGGCTGGGGGTGTAGGGGGGAGAGGAGGGGACAGGGTACTCACTCACTGGCTGAGTAATGGCTTCCAGAGACCCCCCGACTCTGAGGCTCTGTGCAGCAAGAGGGCTAATCAGGAGTGACGTCTCGGCCCGTTTGGACAGTGTAATAGCAGACCCGCTCCTGTCAGGCCCAGACGTGGACAGACCCCCCCCTCCCTCCTCCTCCTCTCCCACTTCACCGCAGGACCCCCACTACTAGGCTGCTAGTCCCTACCACAACCATCTGACAGGGAGATGTTGGTAAGAAGGAGCAGAGGAAGGGCAGAGAGCAGAGAGGAGGTGAAGCTCAGAGTCCTTCAGGCACAAACCCTGTGTGTGTCACTGTGTGTAACTGTGTGTGTAACTGTGTGTGTGTCACTGTGTGTAACTGTGTGTGTGTTACTGTGTGTGTGTTACTGTGTGTGTGTTACTGTGTGTGTGTTACTGTATGTGTGTAACTGTGTGTGTGTAACTGTGTGTATGTTACTGTGTGTTTGTCACTGTGTGTACGTGTGTGTTACAGTGTGTGTCTTACCGTGTGTTTGTGTGTGTGTGTAACTGTGTGTGTGTAACTGTGTGTGTGTAACTGTGTGTGCGTTACTGTGTGTGTGTCACTGTGTGTGTGTTACTGTGTGTGTGTCACTGTGTGTGTGTTACTGTGTGTTTGTGTGTGTGTGTAACTGTGTGTGTGTAACTGTGTGTGCGTTACTGTGTGTGTGTTACTGTGTGTGTGTCACTGTGTGTGTGTTACTGTGTGTTTGTGTCTGTGTTTCTGGGCGTGTGTTACTGTGTGTTTGTTACTTTGTGTGTGTTACTGTGTGTGTGTCACTGTGTGTACGTGTGTGTTAAAGTGTGTGTCTTACTGTGTGTTTGTGTGTGTGTGTTACTGTGTGTTAGTACTGTGTGTTTGTTACTTTGTTTGGGCGTGTGTGTTACTGTGTGTATTTGTGTGTTACTGTGTGTATGTGTGTGTTACTGTGTGTGTTTGTTCCTGTGTGTATGTAAGTGTGTGTGTTACAGTGTGTTTGTTACTATGTGAGTTTATTACTGTGTGTGTGTGTTTATTACTTTTTGTGTGTGTGTCTGGCAGTTACTATGGGTGTTTGTGACTGTGTGTGGGTTTCATGTGTGTGTGTTTGTGTATCAGACTGACTGTGTGTGTTTTTAATGGAACCTCTGTGCTGCTGGGGAAACCCATCATGTTCATTTAACAGTACAGAACTCACGCAAAGGCAATACTGAAGATACGCTGCCTGTGTGTGTGTGTGTGTGTGTGTGTGTGTGTGTGTGTGTGTGTGTGTGTGTGTGTGTGTGTGCGTGTGTGTGTGTGCGTGTGCGTATCTGTGTGGCTTACATTGTGGTCTGCTGATTTGTGCTGTTTCCACGGTGATTGGTTTCCATCACGCAACCAAGCTCCAAACCATCGACAGCGGTCCCTCCTTCCTCGCGACCTGACTTCTTTTCATTTTTCAATTTCACTTTCATCAACCGCTGCTGCCTGTTTTTTCATTTTTCTGCTCGCAGCCGATGACAGCGAGCGTGTGAAGTGTGAAATTAGAAAGAGCGTGTGTAAATAATGGCGTGTAACACGGAGAACACACATGGGGGAGAGGCTCTATGAACACGGACGCACACTGTTGCATAAACCCTGAGACGACGCTCATTACCTTCAAACTGCACTGTAAAAAATAAAAGGAGAGATTACCGTATTTTTCAAGTTAAAAAATAGATTTAATGTCAAATGTTTACAGTTTACAAGGACAATATATGAAATTATATTATATGTGTTTTTACAATATTTTACAAAAAATTTTAGCGTTTTTTTGTTACTGTAGAAATTACTGTATATTTTTGTTAAATGGTTGAAAGTTTTTTTTATAGTGTAAATTGAAATGTACAGACCAGCCTGATCCTTCAGTAAGACAGAAAAATACTTTACGGTATTTTTCTCATTATTCTTACCAAAAGTTTGTATTTTCACAGTAAAATACCGTGTTTTCCACATATTTTACGGCATGAAAACAAATTTACTTTTTGTTTATTTATCTAAGATAAATCACCGCAGTGTTGTACTAAATTACATTTTAGGGTCTTTCATTGTTGCAATAGGACAATTTATTACCGTTATTTTTATGGCCAGGTTTTGAAATGTTGAATAGTTGAACGTTTTTTTAATACTGTAAATTTAAATGTACATACTAGTTAAATCTGTCATTTAGACAGAATAATACTTTTACCATAATAACCTGCTTCTAAAACTCTGGTATTATTTCAGTTAATTTTACCAAAAGATTGTATTTTTACTGTAAAATGTGATCGTAAAAATTTACTTATTCACTCTTTTTTTTTTTTTATAGAACATAATTAGCCCGATCTACAAGGTTTAGAGACTGTTTTTAATTTTACGGTCTTTTACTGTTGTAATTGAAGTTATTTTTATTATTTAATTTTCTTATTCCAAAGTTGTTTTTTTCCTTTAAATTTAAATGTATATATATATATATATATATATATATATATATATATATATATATATGTGTGTGTAAAGCTGTCATTTAGACAAAATAATGCTTTTACGGTAATTACTTGCGTGTTACATTAACATATTATTTCCATTAATTTTACCAAAAAGTTTGTATTTTCACTGTAAAATCCATTTTTTCCCACATATTCTGACCGTATAAAACAAAGTTTATTTACTGTTTGTTTTTTTCATTGAAGAGAATTCAACGCATCCACTACAGAAATACACTAATTTAAATTTTACGGTCTTTAACTTTTACCGTTCCAAAGATTTTCATCTTAATTAACACTGAAGCCTTTTTTTTGTTTGTTTTTACAGTGAGATGGAGGAAATAGAAAACGTGTCTCCGTAAGACATAATTACAAACAGGAGAAGATGGTGGGAATTCTTTTTTATTTGGTTTCATGGAGTGGTTTCGAGTTTATTGTGCAAAATATGCAAATGAGGCTCGTTTACTTGTTACTGCTGACTGAGACGTCATGAGTTTAAGTGTGTTACTGTGTCCATGTAGGGTCTCCCTGTTTTATGTCCCTCTCTGACACACACACACACACACACACACACACACTTGTATACATCTTGTCCCCCCCACCCCCCCACCTGGGTTTAACTGTCATGGAGAGAATTGGCGTGGTGGAGGGCTGGAGGAGGAGGTCAGGGGCGCAAGGGCAGTCAGGTCCCGAAGACGTCCATCAAAATGACAGGTACCCCAGCCTTAAAACTCTCTGACCCACCCAAAAACCTAGTTTCCCTCCTTTTTGCACACACACACACACACACACACTCACACACGCACACACACACACACACACACACACGCACACACACGCTGAAAATACCAGGCCTGAGAAGTAGCCCCGCAGCGAAGGAGACCAGCTCTCCGCAATTAGGACATTCTGTGGCCATGAAATCATTCTGAAAATTAGCTCCAGGAAGCGAGAGGAGGGAGACAGACTCAAAAGAAAGGGGAAAAAAGAGTGAGAGAAAAAGTGAGGGGAGAAAGAAAGTGTTCTGGATCTCCTCAGCAGTCCAAATGGACAGGCCACATGTGTTGGCGAGAGCCGAAGAACGCAGAATTATCCCAGATAATGACGGCTGTTAAGATTAACAATTAATCCTCTGGCCTCATGACATGTTAGATTTGGATCTGGGGAAACGAGTCTTTGAGGTGTGAAAGAGGTCCAACAAGGATCCAGTCAGCTGAAATACTCTCTGTGAAGGTAAGTATCCCGCCGGATGACGGTGTCCAGACCCCGGGTCCTGACAGGAGAAGGAACACGGGTTCGGATCTCAGCTCCAGACCAAAACGATCTGCTCAATGTTTTCCATCAATCCTGGACTTGGCCAGAACCTCTGTTCTATTTTCTGCAGACCTGCAGCGTTCCTGTCACCCCTGGTTTACCCTGCTGTGACCTCCTGCCATTACCCAAACAGCATCTGCCAGCCATCAGCCCCCCGAAACGTCCTCCAGGACGCTCAGCGCCACCCCAACCCTCGGGTCAGAACTTCTCCTCGGCTGAACATGTGAGGCTCCGACTCGGGGTTCACACGCTGCCGGCCATTTCTGCTCACTTTAGAATAAATGGATGTGTGTGTGTGTGTGTGTGTGTGTGTGTGCGTGTGTGTGTGTGTGTGTGTGTGTGTGCGTGTGTGCGTGTGTGCGCGTGTGTGCGTGTGTGTGTGTGTGTGTGTGTGTGTGAGCGCAGCTGCGGGTTGTTAGTAGCAAACGTAGCTCAGCGTTGAAGGGGAACCAGATGGTCGGCGGGATGGAATGATTGAGAGTTGAAAGGAATACGTGTAAATCGCAATTAGGGAAGACAAAGAAAATCCTTCACAACGGGGAAACGTGGAGAAACGGCGGACGTGTGTCCACGCCGAACGTTTCCGTCTTCCTTTAATGTCCTCGCAAAGACAACGAAAAAAAGAAAGACGTGTGGTGGAACAAACGCATTTCTTTGCTAACTTTATTTTGAGGCCATTTATGGATTTTTATGAAATGGTAAAAACATTTTGATGAAGCTTTTTTCTTTTAAACCGTAAAAAAAAAAAAAAAAAAAAAAAAATGAGTTCAAAAAAATATTTGCGTTTCCTGGAAATATTGTCGATTTAACAAATTAGCTCAACTTTTTTTATCATTTTAGTTGGTATCAAGTTCCATAATTCTGTCCTCACAAGCTTTAATATGTAAAAACAAAATATTATCAGCAGCCATTTTTGCTGACTCCTCCCATTTGACCCCTGGTGTACCCCAGGGCTCCGACCTCGGCCCCTTACTCTTCGGCACATACACGCTTCCACTGTGTCGCGTTATAAACATCCTCTGTCACATTCTTCACAACGAGCTCAAACAAACAGCTGAGCTGGACCTCAAACGGTTAATCTGGAAAGAATCCTGCAGAACCTCAAACATCATCAAAATAGGCCCGGTTGCTAGGCGATGCGTTCGGCGCTGACGTCGCGTCTTTGCCCACATGCGGGCATCAGCCCGGAGTAAACGAGGGCGGGGTGGTGCGTTCGCCTCTACCTCGACATGCCCCCTCAAACTCAAAGTCATTCCAGATCTTTGGGCTCATCTGGCAGGGACAAACGGGAGGACGTGTTTTTCCACGGTTCTGCGATTCTCATCTTGTATTCTTGCAATAACATGTGTTTTCCTCAGACCGGGGGGAAAAGTCTCGCAGTCCAACGAGCTTCGCACAAGCGTGTGAGCCGCTAATCATGCGATGGGTGAGGTTGGGAATTCCTACGACGGCAGACAATAGAGGCAGCGGAGAAATGTTGTATTATCCAGAGCGGCGCTGTTGGAAAAGAATCAAGCTCAGCTGAGCTCTCTCCCACACACGGGCCATTATTTAACGAATGTTTGGCAGGAACGTCGCCTGTCCTGATTAAAGGCCGCGAGGGCCGAGCCCTTGTGACGCATATTTGAGGCGATGACATGCTTCTTTCCCCGGCGCTGTCAGCGCCAACAAGGTGTTGACTTGTGAGCGTTGTTCATGCCTGATCCTGACTTGATTAGCGGCCGGTTCTTTCTGGTGTCCATCTTCCTCCCGTTCTTTAATCAGAGTCGGGGAACCCGACGTCGACTGGAAGGAAACTCTCTTCCTGGAAGCCTGATTCGCTGGCGTTGACCCTGTGGCGGCCTCTGCCAACATCTACTCATGGGAGGAAGAGGGCGCGGCTCTCGGTGTGTTTGTCCAGAGCTCTGTGACTGACATGCTGTTGATGGGTGTGACAGAAAAATAACACTGGCTGCGATCCACCATTCAGAACCTCTGCATGATTTTAAACCCCCTGAAAAGTCGGTGACGTTTCGGAATCGTCATCGACGCCGCCGCCGCAGATCCTTCCTGTTAAACAAAATAACACAAAAATCTATTTCATGGGTCATTTTCAAATCATACTCCATAAACCGTAGTACCAGGAAAAACTGGAAAGATTTCGGGAAAGGTCAGTTGCATAGTTCCACCACTAGGGGGAGTTTTATGGTCTGGTTTAGTCCAAATTTGGTGCATACGAAAACATGTTTACCGCCTCGTCTGTCACAGGTTGTATTTCATGGATCCTTTTTTAATCATATACCCACATAGACCTGGGTAGGAGGAAAAACTCGATAAATTTTGGGAAAGATCAGTTGCATAGTTCCAACACTAGGGGGCTTTTTTTTCGCTCTCAAAAAATGTTTTTAGACATAATTTCCATTCCTTGGTTCCAATTTAGTCCAAATTTAGTGGACATGAATCGACTTGAGGAGATCTGTCTAACTTATATCATATTCTGCTGTAATTGTTTATATTTCTCTCACTATAATGAGTTTTTTGATGAAATACAATGTATTTATAGCCCCGAAATCCCCGGCTGCAGATCCTTCGCGTCAACGCGATAACGCAAAAACTATTTCATGGATCCTTTTCTAGTTATATTCTCACGTAGACATTAGTGTGAGGAAGAACTGGAATGGTTTTTTATCTATTTCTCCACCTCTAATGAACCACCTCAACGGGATTTTATCACATTAACTGTGATTATTGTTATTTAAGTCACTTTTGTCAGAGTTGAGCTGCTGGGTATTGAGTTTTTTTTTGTCGTTTTTTTGCGGTTTTACCTTTGCTGTCGGGGGCGACGGCGCAGGCCCAGTTTCTGTCTGAGGAATGTTCTTTTTTTTTTAAAAGAACTCAAACTGGAGTTGCATCTGAAGTTCACCAAGGGTCACCGAGCTCTCACTCAGGCGCTGAGTGATGATGTCATTCTTAGGAAATCACCACTGGGACAGCAGGAAGGAAAATAAGAGCTGTAGCATGAAGAGAGCGGGGGGTGGGGGGTGGGGGGAGACGGAGATTAGAGGCGACGGTTCTGATCCGGGAGTGTTTCTGGGCGCCCTGGATGAGAGTTTGCAGGGCAGTCGTATGCTGGCAGAGTTACTTCTTTCATAAACAGCCTGTTGAAACATGACGGGAATACGGGGTGAAATCATGCTGCTTCACAGCCACGAGGTTCTGGACCCGCGAGACAAACCCGATGAGGACAGGCCAGAGGCACAAATGTTGCTTTTTATTAGAGTCAGCAATGACATATTTGGTTTGACAAATTAGGGAGTTTGGTTCTGGGCAGCAACTCAGAGTCCCTGCCCAAAAGTCAGGGTTCCATACGTCTGAGGCGAAGGCGAGGGCGAACGCCGGCGCCCATAGTGACTCAACTCACTTGTCCGTCACCGGACTATTTTTTTTGATTTTGTTTGTACACCTGCGAGTTCTGCAGCACAGCCAGTGTCTCAGAACCGGTCCAAACGCGTGTGTCATTATTACCGTCTGAACAATTACTACACTGCAAATAAAAAAAAAAAGAAGACGAGGGAATTTCAAGAAAGAAAAGCAGCTTTGGAAATGTTTTTTTTTTATCTCGTCACTCATGTTTAAGATTAAAAGAAGAAATCTCATGACTAACATCTCATTAATGACATATTCCTGCTAACGTCGAGTCAGATTAAATCAAGATAATCGTGGGAGAGTTTATAACCAGCGCAACAAGCTTGAATTTATCTGTTTTAATTACTTTAAGGCCCATAATGGCCTTTCAGTGGATGGATTCATTACTGGGTCGGGGTTCATCTTCTTGGTTCTGTACTTTTCTACTCTGCTTCAATTCAGCAAGAACTTCTTCTCTCTTTTTTAAGCCAAAGTTCTGGTAGAAACGGTGAATCCCCATCGTAGAGTTTCCTCTGACTCCCAGCTTCATGGATCAGGTGAGATGTATTTTTCTTTTATGCTTGAGCCACCGGGCCCAGATGTACGGTCCAACATCCCCAACACCAAGATTCTACAGAAGCCCGGAATGAACAAGCCAAGATATTAAAACTAGAGAAGCCCCTCCATTTTTTTTTAGCAAAAGGTCCGATTAGAGTGGTTCCGTCTGACCCAATCTGTGTTCATCACTAATACTGGACCTCAAAAACTGGATTCTGTTCATATCCGACAAAAAGCAGTCGGTGTTTTCTGATCGGCTCTCAGATTGTTTACAGCATCATCGCCGTCGGCCTCCTTCATGCATACAAGCTGCAACGGAACAAAACAGGCAGCGCCGCCCGACCCCCCCCCCCCCCGCCCCCCCCCCCCCCCCCCCCCCCCCCCTCCCCCCTCCAGTCACCTCTCTCTATTTTCAACAAAGAATATTTCCCCATGATGCCAACATTACTCAAACTTTGTTTTTTTTAACATCACCTTCATCTTCATCACAGAACACACACACGATGTAACACCGCGCCGGTGTCTGATGTCAGATGGCGCCGATGTATCCGGTTCATTTGGCCGAACAGGGAACACTCCTAAAAACTTCTGGTTAACATTAACCCAAAGCTGGGTTTCTCAAATTCCGAGTTATTAGCGTCACATGGCTATGGTTCAAAATGACTTCTTTTATTTCATCAACATTGAGCTAGCTCACTTGCTAACATTAGCAAGTGAGCTAGCTGGCTAATATAATCAATCAATTTCCTTCCACTTGTATCTCCTCTGGCCTGTGAACGCTTCAGCATCCCAACGGGATGAGCTGGAGAGTGTTGGCGGGGAGAGGGACATCCGGAATGCCCTTCTGCGTGTTGCGGCCAAGCTACTAAAACGTCAGCATATAATAAAATAATTGCTACACTACTGCTAGCTTGCCAGCTGACCTAAATAGACATGCTAAGTGGCGCCACATGAATTTTAAACTGTCGCTAACGTTACATAAGGTGAGACCGCTTAATGTTAGCTAGCTAATGTTAGCTAAGGTTAATAATAACATCGTTTTCTGTTCACTTGGACTGTAAAAAACTAAAACTAACTATCTTGATATATTAAAGTAGCGTTTCTAACATAAACGTTTGAGCTAACAGTTTCATCAATGCAGGAGCAAAAGCTGGAGAGTCGCCGTCTGGGTAAACACGGCAGAACCCGAAGAATGATGAGCCGCTCTTTCGGGTCGTACCTCCAACCCATTCTGCTGAGTCACTTTTAGCTCAATGCTAGGTCAAACCAGCCCCACCTATTAGCCAGCAGCACCAACCATAAAATGAGGTTCACTAAAATAACCCAGCATTTTATAGAATGTTGGATCTTAAATCGTGACACCGCCGGTACTGTTGGCGTGGTTACCAGCGCCGCTTCCCTCAAAGCGAGGGAATAAAAACCCGTTCTCCATCACGCCTCTGTAGCCGTTATACAGAATATTATATGAGGCGGAGTGAAGCAGTAACATTCCCATCTGGACCAGACGAAGCGCCAGGGTTTCCATGCCGACGTAAATGTTAAACAGCTGACGAGCACCAGCCTCCGTTGGGTGGCGACGACGCACCGAGTCGGGAGAGTGTCTGAGCCGCGGCTAAGGACCGGTTTCAGTTGAGCTACAAACTAACTAGAAGCCTAGCGAGCGGCGGGGAGTTCTGAAAGGCTGCGAGATTCACCGGCCTACAGGCAGATGTCAAAGTCGGAGTGACTGAAGGGAGGCGGGTCTTCAGACGTGGCCTCCATCAGAGCGACAGAGAGCAGGAGAAGGAGAAGGAGAAGAAAAAAACACAGGCAGCACCTGCCATGGAGGATGGAAAAGTGGAAAGAGGAGCTGTTATGTTCTTGTTTTAATGTGAACCAGTTCCCTTCTCCAGCGCAGACGTCAGCGAACGGAACATCTGCCCGCCGAATCGGCTCTAATCAAGCCGCGATCAAAGATCTCACATCTCCGGGAAAAGCAGCTCAGATCTCTGGCGGAGAGGCGGACTCTCGCTGTTCCCTCCCAGTGGTGCGATGGAGGTCCGAGCCATCAAGGTGATGGAAATGAGCTCAGGCGCTGATCCGCGGACTTGATGGACACGTGTGCTGGCCCGTGAGCGCTCCCAAGATCTCCCCTTCTCCTCCTACTCTTTCCTTCTCTGTCTTCTCTCCATCTTTCCCCTGGTTTCCTCCCATGGTTTATTATTACGGCATAATCGCTTCCATCTGCCTGTCAAGCCACCGGGTAGGCCCGGATCGGGAACAAAAGACAGCGAGAGGGAGAAAAAGGAAAAGAGAGCAGGAGGTATTTTTCTCTCCAATACAAACACGTCGCCCCCCTCCTCCCCTCCTCCCCTCCTCGCCTCCTCCCCTCCTCCCCTCCTCCCCTCCTCCCCTCCTCTCAAAACCCCTCGTCAGACCAAATCAAAAATGCTGCAGAGTCACTTTTCTCTTTTCGTCCAGGATATTATAATTCAGCGTGACTTCTGGACAGCTTCATGCACAATTACAAATTCAGCGGCTCCAGGCAAGAAAATGTGATTTAAATTAGCGCCGTCTTACGTTACGCCATCTCTCGCCCTCTCTCTCTCTCTCTCTCTCTCTCTCTCTCGCCATTTTGAACGAAAGCAAGGCCGCTTGAAGGCACGAACGACATAAAACGTCCAGCAGGAATGTTTTTTTTGTTTGTTTTTTTACCTCAAACTCGCAGATTTGAGAAGTTTGAAAACACGTAGAACTTTTCAAAGTGGTCAAACTCCAAAATCAGGCGGCGGCGACCGGCAGCAATCAGCTGTGATGGAATCCAGTGTGTTTGATGAGCACACCTTGGGTCAACGAAGCGGCGAGGGAGCGCCCGCTCACAAACCACACCGGACCCCCGGTCCTGTGATCTCAAATCAGATTAAGCCATCGCCCCAATTACAGCCAATCAGAGCCAATTAAATCCAATTATGACCAATTATGTATAATTAGAATGCTCCGGAGATTGATAGCGTGGAGAGATGAGGCAGTAGCCCGTCACTTTGAACACGACGCCCATGTTTGTTTTTCCTTCAGTCGCTCCATCTCTGTCCAAGACGCCGGGGGCGGGATCTTTTCAATCAGGAACAAGGAGAAGTACCTAAAAGTCCCCTTTTTATACTCGCTTCTATATCTGCATTCTTTCCATTGTACCAGATTATGGAAGTTCTGGAACATCAGTCTGCCGGTGCTGCTGCCAGGTAAAGGTGGTTTCTGCTTTCATACAAGAAGTATTTACCACATAAACGCTCTGCTCTTTTTGACAGCTGGGTAATTTGGGTTTTTTGGTTGAGGGGCTTCAAGTACGAGGATTCAACGGCTGCTTTTATCCACATTTACAGATCTTGGTTTTTTTTTAAAAACTAGGCCTAAACTGTCGTCCCTGACAGCAAGAGAATATCGCCGAGAAGTTCCCCCGACTGAACTCCTCAAAGGAAATGTGACGTTATGTCTGAAAAACTGCGTTTTCATTGGAAAATACTCCCCTAGTGAGTAAAATATGAACTTTTAGAGTAAAAATGTAATATATACAAGTCAGATCTCCTTTGGGTCATTCCATATGCAATGAAGTTGGATTAAAATGGATCAACGGCTAAGAAGTTTTGTCTGAAAAACTGCGTTTTCATTGGAAAATACTCCCCCTAGTGAGTAAAAACATGAACTTTAAAAGAAAAATTCCCTTTTGTCGATTCTTATTCAGCAAATTCGGACTTAATTGTACCAGACGTTTGGAAGATATGCTAGAAAAAGATATGCTAGTTTTTTGTGCAATAAAGTTGGACTGAAAGGGATCAAAGGTTTTGAAGTTATTTACGAAAAAACTATAGTTTTTTGTAAAAAAAAACAAAACTCCACGTATTGAGTAAAATAGGAACTTGTAGAGTAAAATATAATATCGAGATAGTTCTCCGTGAGTCGATTCATAGGAACCAAATTTGGACAAAATGGGACCCAACGCTTGATTAATTATGGTTTTAAACTTTCGGAGATAAAACTCCCCCTGTGATGAAATTGTACAACCGTCTTTTCCCAAAGTCAATCCAGTTCTTCCTCACACTAAGGTCTAGCTGGGTGTAAAATCAAAAAATGAGCCATGAAAGACTCTTTGAGTTTTGACTTTAACAGGAAGGAGGATCTGTGGCGGCGACGACGCCGAATCCGTAAAACTTCTCGGGGATGTAGTTGTGTTCTTAAAAACATCAAATGTGAAATATGTCGCGTATTCTCTGGAGTTTCCCTCTATGGTGAATGTTTTCGTAACAGTTGAAGCCCTCTCCGTGGGTGCTAAGGAATGTTTGTGGGTGGTGTTATTCTACCGCGTTAAGTTTCAGGCGGGGCGGCGTTGATGTTGGCGATAGATTGATTGGCGGCGCGGCGGCGCAACTTTCCAACGTTTAGACGTCGGAACAAACCGGCAGAAATGTTTACGATGAAACAAACCTTCAGTTTAAATCCAAGCTGACATTCTTGAGCTCTGCCGGTGCATCTCAGTTGTCTGTCAAACCACAAGGCTCCTGTCAATCAAAAGGTCACCCTTTGACCGTGTGCTGTCCCGCCCCCTCGTCATCAGTCAGTCCACTTAAGGTAGTTACGGCCCGGCTCTTTAATTCCCCCACTTCTGTTTTCCATTCCAGAAAAACTATCGATGTTATCGCTTTGATTAAGAATCACTGCCTGAGATTTTGGGCTCCGGACAGAAAATAATGGGGCCTGATTTAGAAAAAGTCCAGCCAAGATAAAGAACCGAAAATGCGGCCCGTCGTCTTTTTTTTTTACTTGTTTCTTTTTTTGCTGTTTTTTAAGAATTTTGAAGATTGAAATAATTACTGCAAAATACTTTCATAAAAGCTTCCTTCTGTTCTACTTTGACAGATTTCCAAGATAGTGTTTTTCTCTTTGCACGGGACCTGAGCGGCGCTGAAAGAACCTCTCAGAACGCGGCGACCGAACGCTGGATGAACCCCGGCGTCGGCCATCAGATAAAGTTATTGGCGTCTTTTTTTTTTGGGGGGGGCCTTTTAAACGAAACCCAACTTTTTCTCTGCCTGACGATCTCCTTCTGAACTCGTCGACGTTACTTCATGAGTCAGTGAGTGTTTGGGGCGGAGGAGGTGGAGGGGGGGTTCAAAGGAAACATCGAGGATAAACAAACAGACCAGCAGAACCAAAGGTCCGGCGCTGATTGCCCGGCTGAGATTGACTCTGCCCTGGTTTATTTGTCTATGTCGCCGTGATAAACATCACAGGAACCCCTCCACGCGCAAATTGAACGCCAGAGGCCACTCACACATCCACACGTGCACACGCACACACGTGCACGAGCGCCACCAACACACCGGCGCTGCCTATTTTACATGCGTACATTCCTTCATGCCTTCCTCGGCCCCTGCGATGAAGAGGACCTCTGTAAGAGCTGTCAGTCAACGGTGGTCGCCATGGAGGAGACCGGAGCAACAAAGACCCCAAAGAGTTTCTCACAGGACAACGCAAAGAGAGAGAGAGAGCGAGAGAGCGAGAGAGAGAGAGAGAGAGAGAGAGAGAGAGAGAGAGAGAGAAGACAGAAGATTGTTTTTCTTCATCTTTGCTTCATCTCACATTGTCATTGTTATTCAGCTGAAAATTTGAAAATTAAAATAAAGTGTGAATCATTAAATGACCTGCAGTTACAAAAAAAAAAAAGACTCTTATTTGAAAATTTCTTTAAAAAAATGTTTAAATATTTTTTTGTTTTATTTTAAACAAACAACTTTATGTTCGTTTGTACGATTGACTTTTTACTGCATGGATTTTTAGTTATTGATTATTATTTTTTATACCCATTTTATGGATAAATGGATCGTGTATAAATGTTTTTTTGTTTAGTAGGTTAAAGAAGACGAAGACGAAGATGAAGAAGAAGAAGAAGAAGAAGAAGAAGAAGAAGATGAAGAAGTCTTTATCGTCATGGTTAACATGGTTAACAGTTATTATTTCACAAACATATATATCATAGTTTTACTGGATAAAATGACGGTATGATATTGTAAAATGGGGAATTCTGTATTTTACAAATATTCATATTCTGACTGTAAAATATAAAGTTATTTACTGCGTCTCGATTTAGGATCATTCACCGCATCGACTACGTTAATATTCACTTTCAGTTTCATTTTGGCTGTTTGACAGTGTTTTACTGTTATTTTACCTGACAATTTTTAGAGTGTATAAAAATACATTAATACATTTAAATACATGTCTTAGAATATGAGATAAATATAAGGAAGAGGATGAGGAACACATATGACTTCATCCTCAGAATTCTAACTTTACTCTCAGATTTCTAACTTAAGAGTTCTGACTTTATCCTCATAGTTTTTATTTTTTTCTCAGCATTCTGACTTTATTCTTAACATTCTGACTTTATTCTCAGAATTCTGAACTTAATCTCAGAATACGGACTTTATTCTCAGAATTCCGACTTTATTCGAAGAATTCCGACTTTATTTGAAGAATAGGGCTACATAATATTTTTTGGTGGAAATTCTGGGAAGAAAGTCGGAATTCCAAAGAGAATTTTCACGCAGCCATATACGGCCTAAATCCTAAGGAAGGGTCTTGTCTCCACGGTGAAATATAAGTTAAATGTAATAAGTAGTCCAGTCTATCGACGTGTGTGAGTGTAACACACACATGGTGTGTAGTTTGTGTGAAGTCGATGACATCAGAGTTTTAGACTTAAAGGTAAAAAAGGATAAAGACAATATTGAGACATTGGAAGAAAAGTTTAAATGACAGCTGAGAGAGAGTCGGTAAACAGAGAAGACCCTCAGAATATTATTTTTGCAGATTAATATGTACATTAAACAGGGCTGAGGTTTTTTTATAGTTTAGGGGTTGAAGGTCAGAGCGGGTGGAGGTGGTGGTTGCTCGACAAAAAAAAAAATCTGAAGGGAGCGTGAGACCAGAGTGGATCCAGAGTTGAGAGGGTCAGCGGGTCCAGAGGTCCGGGCGACGGGTCCGAAGCTGTGAGGTCAGACGGGTGTGAAGGCCTCAGGCGGAGGAACGGGCTTGGGTGGGCTTCTCTGATGGGAGAGAGGGCCGTGGAGATCCAGATAATCAGGGTGGAGATCATCAAGAGAAGAGAAGAGAAGAAGAGAGAAGAAGAGAGAAGATGATTTATTTATCTCCAGTATAAACAGAGGAGGTAAACTTCTTCAGTGTCTCTCTCTCCTCCTCTCCTCCTCTCCTCCTCTCCTCCTCTCCTCACATAAATCCTCCTCTCACGACTCTTTGCCTGTTTTGACGGCGTTTCAAACATTTTTCATGCCAGTTTTGACTTGAGAGACAGCAGCGAGAGTCAGTCAAGCTGCTGCTGAGGACTCGGTGACACGCCGATAGAAAGCAGTGACAGACGGAGTGAAAGGGAGGAAGAGGAGGGAGGGGGAGAGAAAAGACAGAGTCCTTCATTGGAGGAGAGAAAAATACCCATGGTGAACGAAAGAAAGACAGACAGAAAGGAAAAGGGCCTGTTTTGTAAAGAGGCTGAGAGCGGAGGAGGAGGAGGAGGAGGTGGGAGCCAAAGAGAGGAGGAGGAAGGAGAGGCCGAGATGAAGGTGAAGGAGTGAAAAGTGGAGTAGAGAAAGAGACAGAGAGACAGAGTTAAAAAGATTACTTTCAGGTTCAGAGAAGCTCTTTCTGGCTGCTTACTGGCTGTCACTCAGTGCCTGGCTCCAAGGGGGAGGGACGGCTGGCTCTCATTGGTGTCATTCACCTGTCCATCAGCCTGACAGGCGGACCATAGGGCCCCATGTTGTGGTGCGGAAACTGTCTGTCAGCCACGCAGCAGCTGCATATGACATCATCCAGCATCGGGCTGGGAGTCCGCGTACACAAACTGTGCTCTCGACAAAGAACATGTTAGATTGTGAAACGCCAACTCTGGACGAGAGACGCCACTGACACCTTTGGCCGGCCACACACACACACACACACACACACACACACACACACACACACACACGCACACACACTCTGTGACATAAATCTAGCCTCGCCAATCTCTGGCTGTCCTCCCCTCCACTTTGCTCCAAAAAGCCCTTGTTATTGGCAGAACATCAACCCTCGGACATCTGCACACCAGAACACACACACACGCATGCGTGCACACGCGCGCACACACACGCACACACACTAATGCATCTGAACATACGACAGCTGGACAGTTGGACGTCGAGAGAGGAAAGACAGATTTGTGCATTTATCTTTGCTGTAATTGACCAAACAAATACTGGAGATCTGTACAAGAATAAATAAAAGCACACACACACACACACACACACACACACACACACACACACACACACACACACACACACACACACACACACACACACACACACACACACACACACACA
>VRLP01008097.1:0-18289 GCA_009660295.1 Lophius piscatorius
GCTCCTTCACCCCAAGTGTGTGAAGGAGCGATATCGCCGATCTTTCCTTCCTGCAGCAGTCAGACTCCACAACCAGCACTGTTAGCAACACACACACACACACACACACACACACACAACTACACACACACCTACCTCACTTGCACTTTCACTATAGGACAATACACTTCCCAACATGTCAACTGTACATTTACCTTAATTTATTTGCACATACTTTACTGTTATTCCGTTATTCTGTATTTTATTCTGTAACATGCTCTGCTGCTGTAACCCTGCAATTTCCCCATTGTGGGACTAATAAAGGTTATCTAATCTAATCTAATCTAATCTAATGCCCGTCGGGCAGACAGACCAACGGGCAGACTGACAAACTGACTGACTGACAGACCGGCAGGCAGACTGACAGACTGGTGTTGGAGAACACAGAACCTTGCTGGTACCGGTCGTTGATGACTCGTTTTCAGAAGTGAAAGAGTAAGGGAAGCAGGAAATATGAAATGCTGTGTTATTGTGATATTTGACATCGACAGCAGAATTGTGAAATAAGAGAAAAGGATTCCCGTCTGAGGGTGTCGGTCGATGGAGCAGGTTCTGAGCTCTGACTGAGATCGTTTGTCTGTGAAGATGCATCCTCTCTAAATGGTCGGTGTAAAGGTGAGAGACAGAACCCGAGTCCACTCCTCCAGAGATGAATCATCACTCTTCCTCCGTTCCCCTGGTGACGCTTCAGCCAGATCCTCAGCACTCCAAGATAAGAGCCCCCCCCCCCTCCCCTTCATTTGTCACCTCCGTCTCATCTCTCTTCACCCCCTCCCTCCTCCCACATCCCCACCCCCTCAGCGTTTAGTGATTAATGCGACTTTTAATTGTCACGCACACTTTTATGCTCGTTAAAGTGCATTATGCAGCAGTTAGGGTATTAAAGTTCAGCCAGGGATTTGATGCATACTGATGAGGATGCAAATGAGCCCAGCATGAAGCGACAGTACGGTTCGTGTTGTTCATGCGTGGGCCTGATTGTCCCCCAGGGGGGCGGGGCATCCGTCTGAGGCGAGCAGCGAGTCCATCCAGACAAATCATCTTCATGAGGGTCTACCTCTACCAGTTTCACAGATGAGGCTGTAATCAGCAGGAAATTAATTCATCCATTCATTCACTCACTCATTCGTTCATCCATTCATTTTTCATCCATCCATTCATTAATTATTTAATTAATTCATCCATCCATCTATTCATTCATCCCGTCATCCATTTATGCATTGATTGATTGATTGATTAATTTATTCTCAGTTATTCTCTCCATAACTGCTTCCTGTTCAGGGTCGGTCTGTGGCGTGAACGAAAGAAAACACATTCATGAGGAAACCTCAGTCCTAGTATACAGATGCCACGACAAAACACGTTAAGAAAAAAACATCTGCAAAAGCCACAAGAAACCGGAAGTGTTTACAAAGGACACTTAAAAGTGATGCATCCCTGGACACACTTTTTTATGGTTTCATTTAGTGAATAAAACAGATATAATACTCAAACATGTCCTATTTTGATTAGAAGTGGTAGCTTCACTTAACATCCGGGTCATGAAGTCACGTGACTCAAAATAAAACTTGAATTAACGTTGCAAAAACAACAAATAAAGTTAATACTGACCTTAACATGCACAGAACCCAAAGCTGCAGTAAACAGGTGTTTACCTGTTGAAGAAAAACTCTTAACCATCATCGCGAGTAATGACTTCTTCTGTCGCCATGACAACATGTACACAACGGCCGGAACGACCACCCGGATGTTCGGTGAAGCTACCACTGCTTCACTGAACATCCGTAATAACGCACATATTTATTTACATATATACATGTATATATTTGTGTAAGCTTGTATATATGCACACACTCACACACACACACACACACATATATATATATATATATATATATGTATATATATATATATATATATATGTATATATACATATATATACATATATATATATAATATATATATATATATACACATATATATATATATATACACATACATATATATATATACATATGTATGTATATATATATATATTATATATATATGTATCCTCACATGTGTATATATATATGTATATACATACATATATATATATATATATGTATACACAAATGTATCCTCACATGTGTACATTGGTTTGTTGAATCTTATAGAAACGGTGTGAAGGAGGATCTTCGTCTTATTTGCATAATTCCTGTGTAAAAAAAAAGGATTGTAACTTCAGTAGAGGTGCGACTGATCTACCTGGAAGCCAAACACTAACTATGTACAAGAATTACCTGCCAGACGCTGTTTTGTGTGACTTGCAGCAGTTCAACCAGACAAACTGCAGAAAGCTCCACACTGCTGCCTTTGTTTCAGGCCCGTTCAGCCGCTCCTCCAGGTGAAGGCAGTCAGCCGGCTGATAAAACAGGCAGCCAGCAGTTGAGCCCCGAGGGCAGCTGTTCTTAAACAACATCGTCATTATCCACGCCGAGCCCGGTCCAGTTGGCCCGGGGTGAGAACGTTCCTGCAGAAATACTGGAGCTCAAATGAAACAATTACAAGTATTGTCTTGGCAATATATGCGGTGTTGTATTATCCCTCACTAAACTAAGTATATTTAGATGTCCTGCAGTTCTGTGTGCCTGACTGCGCAGATCCTTCCCTTATTCTTCCTCCTACAATGTTTTCTTCTGGACCTTGTTGTCTTAAGCCTCACAGCTTTAAGGGCATGTATGCATATTGTGCATCAAGATGTCGAGCTTGAACAATCACAATCTGCAACTTTAAGAAGAAAAACAAGAAACCTACTTTGATGAAACGTTGAGAAATCCCTGAATGGGTTCGAGTTGTAACTCTGGCAGGGTAGCAGTGCTTTGAAATGATTTACTAATATTTACACAATGTCTATACTACTATTATTATTTTATGATATTATATACTAATACACTACTTATATTTGCATTTTTATTCTCTTATATTGATGTGTGTGCTTTTTGCTGCTGTTACCCTGCAATTTGGCGGATTAATAAAGGTTTATCTTATCTTATCTTATTATACTACTACTATCATATTATTCTATTAATACTGTTATACTATACTTTACAAATGTCGAGGGTCATTATAGGTAAGACTTTTGGAAAAGGCTTGCGCTGATGAGATCATGATCACTATCACATAATAGTAGAAAATATTACATAATTTAATTTAATTAATACATCAATAACATTGACATTATTATGAAGAAAGAAAGAAATCATTACGATAACATAATATTATTGATAATATAATGAAAATGTGTTACAATAAAAGGATTTAAATTAACAATAAATAAAATAAGAGGTCGGTCTCGGCTTCCGTTGAAAACATTGTGGAGGTTAATAAATGGTAATTCGTCGTTTCCATCTTCCGTCCTGTTATGAGTCGTGTCTCCTTTAAATGGATCAGTCGGAGGACCGTAAACGTCATAGGGGGCGGTGCTACGCTCGCTGCCCCTCCCCCCGAGCCCACGAGGCTGTACTGTTGACAGGCGGATCCCCCGCCAGGGTCAGTCCGCCTCTCTTGCCTTCACCGTGGGTCGGACAGTAGACGGCCTTGGCTCTCCCTCCGGTTCTCCCGCTGACAGGAAGAGGCCTCGTGCGACCGGACATCGACCCCACGGCCACCGCTTCAGCTGGCCCGAGAGCCCCGCCCTCCCTTCATTTGTCAACAAAGGGGTTTGACCTGCAGGCACAGGCCCCTCCCCCTTGTTTCCATAAAGCACGGCCAACAACGCGAGCTGTGTGCGACCGCTTCCCGTTCATATGCTGCGTTGACTTCCTCCGTTAGAGCGGAGTTATCATGGCGGAGCGCGGACAGCAGCTCCCGGCCAAGCGGCTCTGCTGTAGGCCGGGCTTCAGCTCGACGTGCCGGCAGAGCCAGCGGGCCGCGGCGGCGCCGTGTGGCGGCGCGAACAAAGCCCACAACCCCGAGTCTCTGCTGGACATCGCGGCGAGAAAAGTGGCGGAGAAGTGGCCGTTCCAGCGGGTGGAGGAGCGCTTCGAGCGCATCCCGGAGCCCGTCCAAAGGCGGATCGTTTACTGGTCGTTCCCGAGGAGCGAACGGGAGATCTGCATGTATTCGTCGTTCAACACCGGCGGGGAGGAGACGGGGAGCAGCGCGGAGAGCAGCGACGAAACGCGGCTGCCGTTCCGACGGGGCATCGTTCTTCTGGAGAGCGGCTGCGTGGAGAACGTCCTGCAAGTCGGTGAGTGGTGGGACGGGACCGGGGCACGGAGACCACCGGACCGAAACGAGTGCGTTATTGTATTTCTGTAGATTTAGTGGGGAGTCAGAGGGGTTCGGTCTGCGCTCCGGAACCGAGGAGGCACGAAGTCTTCAGGTCCACGTTTGCATGAAAACCGAGCCTTAACGGAGGAAACGGAGGATTTCAGGTACCGAGAAACTGCAGGACGTTTTTGAGAGAAACAAAGTCCAGGCTCCTCTTAATGATGGCAGGAGGAGATCTTTGGAGCGGGTTCCGGTCACTGCTGGTCCATTAACGTCATTCTGTTATACCGAGTTAGTGAGAGAATGTGGCTTTAAATCTATTTTTATGACTAAGAAAGTGACGGACCTTTAGAACCAGAGCATGGGTCCAAACGTTTCTCTCAGAAACACCAGAATTCTGCTGCGGATTTCAATGAACTGTAATAGAATAATAAGTCCAAAGCTGGATTGGGATGATTTTACGGGACTTTCCATCTTTGAAAGCATCACAAAGCCCCTTTAATGTGTCATTTGGACCGACTAAGAACAGTGACAATCCTCTCAGAACCGGTTTTCAACATGAAAGAAAGTTTTACAAAAAGCATTCCACTAGCTCCACTTCAGCCCACCAGCATTCAGGGAGAACCTGGTACCGAGAAGGAGAATCTTCTCTCGGTTGTTGAGTGTGAGATGAAGCTGAGGCCGTTTGTGACAGCGGGCGAAGACTTTGAGGGATGAAGATGGACGAGATGTCCAGCTCTTTAGAACTAATGGAGCAGCTGGAGAATCTGTTTAGGCATTAAATATAAAATCTTTTGACCATCAAGGCTCCAGTGAAATGTGGTCAGAACTTTTCAGATCTGTTTAAAATGACTAAAACCATTTGGAGTGAAAACAAACCTCACACCAGCAGAAGTCCACGAGAAGCGGAACCACTGGACATTCAGGCGACCCGTTCTCCACATGAGCCGGTGCCACTCAGTTTAAGGGCATCGCTTCTTGCCGGATCGACCACGTGACCCCGGGTCGATTTCTCAGCTGAAGGAGGTGCTGGAAGATCCGGTCTGTGGATCTCCGCTCAGCTCCTTCAGCAGAAACGTCACAAATATGCCGACGAATGGGTCGGTGTGCAGATCTCCAGTCCGTGTGGTTCTGTTCAGTAGGAGGAGGTGTGAAGCGTTTCCCGCAGCAGTCGGGTTTTTGTGGATGTGTGAGACAGCTGAAGTGATGCTGACAAAGATCTCCACGCTTTATTACCCAGCAGCACCCGCGTCCAACCAGAATTCTGCTCGTGAGTTCCGAACATGGTTCCTATTTTCATCTTCATTTATGTCTAAATGTCGCAAAAAAGAAATAAAACAAAGCATCCTGTCACCCCCTTGTCAAGAATGAGGAGGAGGAGGAGGAGGAGTATTGAGCAGTGGTCCACAGCCAGTGGGTTTGTGTTTGTATTGGAAACAGCCGACAGAGATGAGGAGATCAGAGGGAGGTGCTGAGGAGGTCAGAGGAAGGCGCTGAGCTGAGGAGGTGAGATGGAGGAGGTCAGAGGGAGGTGCTGAGGAAGGCGCTGAGCTGAGGCGGTGAGATGGAGGTGCTGAGCTGAGGAGGTCAGAGGGAGGTGCTGAGCTGAGGAGGTCAGAGGGAGGCGCTCAGTTCTATAATCCCAGTACTCTCTCTTAGTTTGAACACATGAGGTTCTGCCGGACCCCCACTCTGAAACGGGCTTTGTGAGGCGCAGGAGAAACTCTCTGGAGGAGCTGCATGTTCCCTGATATGAGGAAATGCGTCTGCAGGGACGGAGCAGAGGATGTGCTGTGGTTCCAGAGAACGGGGGCGGGGGGGCTGGATCACAGTCTCGGTCGGGGGGGGGGTTCTGTCTCGGCTGATTTCACCCAGCCTGGAATTTGCTGGAAAAATAGATCGGAGAAGTGATAAATAAAAGATGTAATCTCCCCCTGTGTGGGCAGAACCAGAGGACCCCCCCCCCCCGCTCCCCACAACAAACCTCCCTGTTAATGAGGGCAGAGAGAAAGAAGCCATTTTTCTTCCAACCAGCAGAATTCTCCACTTTATGGACCCCAGCTTTCTGCTGGAGACGGCAGAACCCGGTCAGGTGTTCTGCTCCAGATGCTCCAGCTGTCTTGGAGGTGAAATCATACTTTACTTTTTAATCGTCTCTCTCAGAACCTGGAAACTGTGACGATTCTTTGCTTCTCAAACATTCTCACCTTTGTGCTTTTATTTGAATGTTCCACGGACAGAACCCAGAACCCTCACCTGATACTCGGAACTTTTGCCTCAGCGGTTCAACGGGCTGAAACTTCTCAGGAGGTCCACCGATGAATGCAGGCCATTACATTACAACCACCTCAGATGGCCCGTTTAAGCCGTTCTCAACACGGAGCCTTTTCAGAACCACAACCATGTTCAGGGGTTTTTCTTTTGGATTGAATTTGAGGGCTGGAAGGTTTGCGGAGCTCCTGAGCCTGTTCACTCGATAATTAATAACAATTAATAATTAATAACAATGAATAATAATGAATAATAATGATAATTAATAACAATGAATAATAATTAATGATAATGATAATTAATAACAATGAATAATAATGATAATTAATAACAATGAATAATAATTAATGATAATGATAATTAATAACAATGAATAATAATTAATGATAATGATAATTAATAATGATGAATAATAATCATCATAATAATGCATTAATAATGATAAATTATAATAATAATAAGGATAAATAGTAGCAATAATATTAATAAATAATCACAATAACTATTAATGATGAATAATGATGCATAATAAGGACTATAATAGTAATTAATGATAGTGAATAATGCTGCGTTCACTGTTTTCCCGGCGTTTACAGCCTCGTGGAGACAGAACAACAAAATCGATGGCGGTTTGTTTCACTGCAGACTCTGAGGAGTCGGTGAAACATTCACGGACATGAACCTGTGAGGAGAGTTGTTGTTACGGAAAGTTATAAAACACAAGTGAAGATATTCCTGGTTGTAGATAAATGACTGTTGAGGAAACGTTAGGAAGCAGCTAGCTACTTGTCTTTAGTAGCTAAATCCAAGTTCTCCAGAATTCTTTTCAAACACTGACTGACACTCATTTCCTCAACAAAAGGCGCTTCCACAGAATCCCAGGATTATTCTACTCCTGGTCGGGACACCACTTGTGTCCAGGTGGACCACCTGTCCCAGTTAGCTGCTCCGGTCTCGGTCCCTGAAAGTGGTGAAAAACAAACACGTGCACACACACTGAAGCACACACAGCCTCTAGAACCTCCGTGGACAATCAATGAACGACCCGCATCTATGGACCGACTCGGAGGAGAGAGAGCTCACGCTCGTCCGCCTCGCCGCCGGTTGATCAGCATTAATGGAGTTTGCATAACGCCTCAATATGCTGCTGCTGCAGAATCCATTTTTATTGAAGCTCTATCCGCCACGTGCTTCGACACCGACGCTCGGCTGGAGTCCACAACTGGCAAAACCTGCCATTTTGAAAAATGGCTTCACGCCACAGCGGCCGTACTTCATCACGACTTTCAAATAAAGTGGCCGCACATTAATGTTCTTCAAGCGATGCACTTTCTCTCTGCCTGCTGGGCGGAGTCTCGGAGCGCGGCCCACGTCAGCCGGTCACTTACTGCACGGGATGAGGCCGACACTATTCCATGTGTTTTCCATAAGGCCCGCAAAAAGACCCAACCAAACATTTCGTCTGTGGTTCTGTACTCGGAACCAAAACCCCTCAAAGTCATCTTCTTCAGTTTTCTTTGGGGCTTTAATGTCCTAACTAACGTGACCGACACCAAGGAAACTGCACGATTCTGGCCGGGACTAATTCAGATGGACACATCCGTGGAGCAGCAGGAGAAAGTGAGCCAGAAGGAGCGACGGCGAGTTGACGTCAGAGCGGCGGCGAGTTGACGACGGATGTGATTCTGATGAAGATCCACGAGAGAATCATTCCATGTTTACTGTTTTAAAAAAATCAAATACCCTCAGTCATAGTTTCTCGCTCGCTGCTGCAGATCTTCCACTGCTCCCTGATCGCTAGTGCTCCGCCGTTCTCCGTCATCATTAACCTTCAGCTGAGGAGGTGGGTGGAGGAGGGGGAGTAACTCCGTCTGCCCCCATCGCCTCCATAAATCCTGTTTGTCCTCATTTCACTTTTTCAGGTTCACAGCTTCAATGATTTGTTGATGAAAGGATTCGTCTATCGGCCGCCAGTTTGAAGTTTCTCAGATGTTGATGATGATGATGATGATGAGGAAGAGTTCACTCGTTTACTCTGACAGTGACGTCCTGGTTTCCCGTCCACCGGGGCGCTGTTTCACACACCGTTGCTTTTTCTCGCACTAAATGATAATTACGATCCCCCATTTCAAACTGTAGGAAGATTTTACTAAATAATATTTATCCAGTGGCTCCATATTTATCTTCTTCTTCTTCTCTGCCCTTTTTTGGAGGCGCGTCGTTCTTATCGTCCATTCAATCATTCCCAGAAGTCCCCTCCAGAGCCGGCGCTCGTTTTGTCCCTTCTAGGCTCCCGTACAAACATGGCCGCTTAACTCAGCCGGCTCCAGAGAGGAGGACCCGCCCCCCTCTGAGCTGAGGGGGCTCAGAGGGGCAAAATGTGGGCCGGGGGGTTTGCTGAGGGTCCGCATGGAGCGGTGCAGCAGACGGAACCAGCAGCCTCGTCTTTTTGAGCAGGTGGTTCATCGATCACAACCCGGCGTAGATCAGAAGCTGCTCATGAGCAGAGCTCACCTTCTAACGTGTCATCCATCAGAAGCTGTTAGCTTAGCTTACAGACAGAGCTAGCTTAATGAAGACTGATGGTCCTCCTCTCCTCTCCTCTCCTCTCCTCTCCTCTCCTCAAACAGTAGAAACAGAGAAGCTGAGGTCAGATTTCACCAGAAGAAAAGTGATAAACGCTTCAACTATGGAGAATCTGTTTCCAAACATCTGCTGATTAACTCGTCCAGCAGTTACAGATCCACCAAAACTTGGCCTCAGAGTATATTTATGTATATGTCCTACTGTCCTACTGTCCTATTGTCCTACTGTCTTAATATTACTTACACGCATCCTGGCTTCCAGTTTTGTAGAGAAAACCGAACCTAATCAAACACCAGCGCCACCTTTGGGCCGGTGAACAAAAGGCTGCCGACGAAGAGTTGAATGTCTAAAATGGGTCAAACATAAGATTGTTGGAGAGGAAGCTGCTAATTTCAAAGTGAGGACTAAGGCTCCTTTTTTCTTTCACTTACTATACGTGTAGAAATAGTTAAACTGCGAACGGCGTTTAATCGGAGTGATGTCATCATGATGTCATCATGATGACATCTGAAGTTCAGAATCTCCTTTCATCGTAGTTTTTTATTTCTCTACAAAAGAAATTAAATTTCTGTCATTCGTGATTCTGCTCCGATTCACGTCAGAGTCCAAACAGAACAAATCCGTTTTAGAGCCGGGACAGAACCGTCTCTGTGTTTACTGAGCCAGATGGACCCGCGGCCCGACGTGTGTCACACTGTTAACCCCCTCCTCCCCCTTTAACGCCGTCGGGGGACCCCTAACTCTTCACTTCCTGCCTTCCGCTCCAGCCGGTTCAGTTGGGGTCTGCGTCTGGTTGGGTTTTTGTTCTGGCTCTTTGTGCGCTCCACTTTTGGACAGACACCAGTATCTGTGAAAACGAGTATGTGATCTGGTTCTGCTGGTCCAACGGTAACCGTAGGAAGCTTGACTCAGAGATGTGTCCCGGCTTGAAGCTCTAACAGGTGGAATGTGTTGAAAGGCAGACGAGTAGAACCGGGTTTGAAGGGTCTCCTGAAACTGTTTCATCAGATGTCTGCGGTAAGTTCTTCTGAGTCAGACGCTCTTCACGCTCATCGCTCATCGCTCTTCGCCGCACCGCCGCCGTCTACCACACAATGTTTTTACGCAGTTTGGGATTTTGTCTTTGGCGAGCCTGAAAATGTCTGAAGACGGGTTCTAGAACGGGATCCTCCGAAGACGCCTCACTTCCCGCCGACCCGCGTGGGACCCCAGGGGACAGCGTCCCACTCTGACGTGGTCTGCTGGCATACTGTAGCATTCTCAACCATCTCTGAACATCCTGTCTGCGGTACGTCAGGTAGACGGCGTCCAGGAGATCAAAGAGAAGTTTGGCTCCATTTTCAAGCGCAGGTGTCAAAGGTCATAATTCATGTGATGGATAGAGGTTCTGTGAATGCAGCCAAGCACCATCATCTTACTCCAGCTTTTCTTTCAGCTGAACAAAACACATGCAAATAAACAAAACACAAGCAAACTGAGAAAACATCTCTATCCCTTTTGTTGTTGTTGTTTGTTTTTTAGCTGCAGGTGTTTTTTAGTTGTAGTTTTTTAGGTGTTTTCCCACACAGGCCCCCGTAGAAGTGATTGGACAGGTGACCCAGATAAAGTTTTGGATGACCTTCATCAGAAGGTTTTCTTAAGGTTCAGAGGATGTAACCGAACTCCCAGCTTTTCATCAATCACGTCTTTGGAGCTGCTCTGACTGAGAGGATGTGGTGGGAAAAACCATCAGACCGTTAACCTCCTTTTTACTACATCTGGAATTTTTGCCCCCTCTTTGGACGTTTCCTCCGTCAGTGAAACTCTTTGCGTTTCTCTTTTCATCCGTTCTCCAGGACGCTCCTTGTTGTTTGGTCACGTACTCAGTTTTCCCATGTGAGTGATTTTAGCGAGAAGCGTTTTTCTACTGGGGCTGGAGGAGCGTGATGTCGGCCTCAGGCCGGCAGCTCTGCTGAAGGTGGCGCCCAGCGTGGCGTCTGGCAGGTCTGACAGGAAGTGGCGGAGTTTAATAGGAGCAGTAACGATGGTTTTGTGATCATATACGGTGAAACCACATCACATCAGGTTAGTCTGGTTAGTCTGTTCTGATGGAAGCGTCGACCTCTGGCAGGATGAAGACGGCATGAATCTTATTATTATCATTCTTCTTCATTCCGTGTCTCCCAGTAGTTCAGTTTTCACATTTAAGGAAACGTTAAAGGCTTCAAATCACCACCTCAGTACATCCCTGATGAAAAAGTATTTCAACGCTTTGAATTATGCCTCAGAAACCCTGGTGTCGGACAAAGGCCGGGTCCAAATAGAGCTGAGTTCAACTCGTAACCATGGAGATGGACAAAATGAAAGCTGGAGGGGAAATAAAAGTTCTTAAATAGCAGCGGGCGCCACTCCAGGCCTCGTGTCCTGATGGTAACTGTTGAACCCTCGAGGAGAGCCGCTCCGAGGGCTGAGCTCATCCGATGATGTCATCATTCGTAGTCGTCTCCGGTTCCACTCGACTCTCCTACCCACCAACTCTCCCCGCCCTCGGGGACGGAACAAGCTGCAACCATCTGGTATGTGTCAGGAATGCCGGCGTGCACGCACAGGTTGAGTCATTGTTTTCATCTGGGAAAGATGAGGAACGCCGGGCATGTGAAGGAGGCGGGATGAAACCCGTCCATCTGGGCTGTAACGCGGTTTCAGCAGGGAGGGGCGGTGGATGAACGTGTGAGGTTGGAGCGTCCCTCAGGTTCCGTAGAAACCCCCTGCAGCGACTTTGACCCTCTCAGGTAAGAGGGTCTTCTGCTGAGTGGAGCGATGGCGACCCATACCGCCCATTATTCTGACACGGACTGAGTACCAAATCTTCCAAGGGAAGCGGCGACAGTACAAGAGCAGATGTAGCAGCAGCTGGATCAGAACCACCACACTCCCACAGGAGCAGAAGCTCCATTCAGGCTCCTGAGTTTCCCATTTTTCCCACAACACTCCGCTCCTCCCATCGGCCCCTTTTCTCCGACTGTTCCCACGTTGAGGTTTTATTTTGGTTTGATTTTTGAACCGTTTTGTTATTTGTTCCATATCACAGCAGAAAAACATGATGTGAGTGATGAAGAGGAGGGGCTTCAATGACCCCCCCACTGCCTCAGTCTTTACTCTGACTCCATTCACACTCACATATATGTATATATATATATATACGTATATATATATATATATATATATATATACAGTGTGAATAGTTCTAAAAATAGTTCTAAAAAAATAGTTCGAGTGAATAGTTCTAAAAATAATGAAGGATATTTGTGGCCGGCGCTGCTTCTGAGCAGAGTTCTGATCAGTGAGTTCATGCTGTAAGGAGCCGATTGACCCAGTTACCTCAAGTTAACCTCCTTCAGCCTGCATCTCCAGCTCGTTAGCTCGTTAGCTCGTTAGCTCTCAGAGCCAGCTGAACTTTTGCTGCTTCATCTGTGCAGAAGGAGGCTTCTCATTCCCAAAGTCTGAAACAATAATCAATCCCTGAGAGCCAGTTGAGCCTCAACGTGTTTCTTAATTGTTTTATGTTGACATTCAGCGTCCTGTTGGACCGCGGCCCGGCCCAGTTGTCCCCGAGTGAAAAGCACAATTTCATCTAAAACTGAAGAGTTGGATTCTATTTTCAGATTTCTGGTGAAAACACACCTTTACTCATTCAAAGAGTAAAAATCAGAACGTTAATGATGTGTTCATGCTATCTACACCTATCAGCCATAACATTAAAACCACCTCCCTAGTACTGTTTACATGCATCTGATCCTGGCTAAGCACTCATGCTACATAGGCTACATAGATGATGTCATGCTAAAGGCTAAAGTTGACAATCCATGTTTTAGACATGGAAGAATTGAAATAACATGAGTGTACAGTAATTAGGTGTCTCCTTATAGGTCAGGTAGAGGCTTGACTGTTTGTGTCAACAATTACAGTTCAGTTTTAATGTAAACAGGGTCTGGTAAAGACAATATTTAGCTAACGTCTCTCCTATTGATTCTTGAAGGGTAAATAGAATCTGAGCGTCATCAAATATAACAGAAGGTCAGAACAGAGCTGCTTACTTTAGCTTAGCTTAGCATCATGCACAGCGCTAAGCTGGCTGTGACGGAGGCCTACTGAAGTACTGAAGGTTATGAAACACTAACTCCTGGAAGAAAAGCTGGGCGAATACTGAAGCTAGTAGCTAGATTTGTTTCCAGGCTCCATTCCTCCATCGTAGCCATTGTTTTTTGTCTTGCTAAGAGGGCACCGATCAGCTCCGCCCCGTATCCATTACACCAAAGACTGACTTCTGTTTCCTGTCACTCATGTTCAGAACACACTTTTCACTCATCAAAGAAGTTTCCCTTCGTAAGACTTTGTGAGAACCCACCCTGGTAACGATGACTCTGCATAGTTTTCTGACAAAAGCAGACTTCCCCGCTCGTCGGCAGAGGATACGTGAAGAAAAACAAAAGCTTAGCAGATGTGTGGTTGCTCGCTAACGTTTAGCAACGGGTCAGTCGGCTAACTGGCTTTCCCCTCTCCAGAGTCTTCCGTGATGATTGACGACCCAGTCCAATGTTCCGAAATGAACCACTGCCTTCATTTTCTATATTTCTTTGGTGGTTTTTGTCGTATGAAAATAATAACCTCTAATCCCAGGAGGTGGTGAGTCCACCGTCTGCAGAGATTACCGCAGTAATCCTCTTCCTCGTGGACAACCTCAGGAAGATGTCATCCTGTGGGGTGGTGGCCCACTCGTCTGTTGAGGATCTTTACGCCGTAGAAGCTGAACCCTCAACCAATGTCATGAATGTTTAATGGGGCTCTGAGCTGTGACATCGTTTTCCTGCAGGAACTGGGCTGAAGAACCAATGGTGATGGAATCCCTGGTCGTTGAGACCACGCCTCAGACTTATTGTCCTGGCGCCTACAGAGCTGTCTGGGTGCTGTTGGTGTTGGGTGTCTGGTGGTTCCTCTCTATCATGGACTGGTGAGCCGTCTAACAGACGGGTCACCAGGGCGCTGACCTCCATCCCGTTCATCAGCCCCAGCTGAGGCGTTCCTGCAGACGTCCTGTTCTCGTCAATCATGTGGGTTAGAGGCTTCTGGTTGTTGGTCTAAAATGACTTCTGTCCCAGAGGTCGTATGTTGAGGAGCATCACAAAACGTTTTACACGTTAGAACTCCGACGTCCCGACGGAGCTCTGAGTGGAGGCGCTGCTCGTTCAAGTCGAAAGGAGTCAGTTTAGGAGGTTCATCATTTAATCCGGATCCTTCAGGACGCCTTCCTCTGGAGGTTCTTAGGCATGTCCCAGAACCCTCTGAAGGGACTATATCTCCTCAGGATCTCCCAGGAGGACCCGGAGAGTGTTGCTGGTGGGAAGGAGGTCTGGAATGCTCTTCTTATCCTGTTGTCACCACGATCCAACCCTGGACGAGCTGAACCAGAGTCCAGACAAATATTTCTCCGTTTGACGAACCTGCTGGCAAATAGTTGACATTTGTTGTTGTTGTTGTTGTTGTTGTGGGTGAGACTGTTTCGTTCCTGTCTTTGAGAGACAGGAATCTATAACGCACTGATCTATAACTCACCAGAGCGGTACTGGTTGATCCGGTTAATTCTGGTTCCTGATCCTCGGGAGTGGCACTGGTTCTGTTTGGACCCACTGATGAACTCTGCAGGAACCCTGCTGGGAGGCTGCTGGTCGGATTGGGGTTCATTTTGGTTGCGAGGCCCGGCTCAGCGCTGTATTATGCAAGCTGTGAAGCGCCAACACACAGACAGGAAGTGCATTACAGAACGCTGAGCTCAGCGCTCTGGCGGGCTGCCAAGCATTCACTCCTGCACGAGAGTACACTCAGCTGAGGGCATACCGCTCCAGCTCCTCCTCCTCCTCCTCCACCTCCTCCTGGAGTCTCTCTCTCTGTTACGTCAGCTGTTCAGCTGTGGGCCAGAGCTGCGTAACGGAGAGGCTCTTCTGAGAGGCAGGAAGTGGACCTGCGGTGTGTTTGTCTGCTCAGCAGGAGGAGAACCAGCAGATCCTTCTCTCTCGTCCTGCTGCCTCTTCTTCCTCAGAGAGAATCAGGCCGGTGTCACCTCATATTTATACCCCAGTCACACAGGAAGTCACTGTTCACCGCTTCAGAGTTCCTGCTCACACAGGTGAAGATACAGATATAAAACAGGAAGTTTGTGTCCTCTAATCTCAGGGTTTACTAGGGGTGCCAATAATTGTGGCACACATGTTTTATAGGGAAAATATTTGTTTATGTTAAGAATTTAAGATTCGTTCTTGTTTGTGTTTTTGATTCTTGACTAAAAGGTTAAATAAATAATTTGAATGAACGGTCAGTGGTAGAGACAATAAAGACATGCTTCACGTCGTAGTTTGCTCTTTTTTTTTTAAAAGGGTGCCAATAATTCTTTAGGGCACTGACTATATTTACTACATACTAGCTATATCTATCACTCTTCTATAGCTATCACTCTATCTGTAGTATATTTATCACTCTTTAGCTATGAATGTTACTCTATCTATATCTATAACTCTATCTATAACTCCATCTATATCTAAAACTCTATAACTCCATCTATATCTATAACTCTATATCTATAACTCTATCTATCACTATATCTACATCTGTCTCTCTATATCTATAACCCTATATCTATAACTCCATCTATAACTCCATCTATATCTATAACTCTATATCTATAACTATCTATAACTCTATCTATATCTATATCTGTCACTCTATCTATATCTGTCACTCTATATCTATAACTATCTATAACTCTATCTATATCTATAACTATCACTATATCTATATCTGTCACTCTATATCTGTCACTCCATCTATATCTATAACTCTATATCATGGCGGGGACCAGAAAAGGAGCTGAAGGAGAGAATATCTGCGTTGCGTCTGTCGGACCTCATGTTTCCTGTATTTTATTCTAAAGTCATAAAACGCGAGTTACAAATCTGTCCTTGTAGTTTTTATAAGTATTTTTAATGTAGAAGTATTTCTTGTTTATTTTATTTGGATATCTCCGCAGGCTTCCACCTCAGCGGGACCGTGAGGGAACCCGCCACCTCCTCGGAGCCGGAGCTGCTCTGCAAGGTGAGCGTCAGCTTCGACCGCTGCAAGATCACGGCGGTGACGTGCGGCTGCGGCGACAAGGACATCTTCTACTGCGCCCACGTGGTGGCGCTCTCGCTGTACCGAGTACGGAGGGCGGAGCAGGTCAAACTCCGCCTGCCCATCTCAGAGACTCTCTTCCAAATGAACAGAGATCAGCTTCAGAAGTTTGTCCAGTACCTGATCACCGTTCACCACACGGAGGTTCTGCCCACGGCACAGAAGCTGGCGGATGAAATACTGTCGCAGAACTCTGAGATCAACCAGGTCCACGGTGAGTTCGGGGGCTTCTGTGCTGGTGGGCATTTTCGGTTTCACGCCGAGCACACGCCTGAATCTGCCGACCTGAGCGCCTCTGGCAGGTTCCGCTTTGGGTGGGTCGTCTCCACGCAGACGTATTACATCATGCAAAGTACAAAACAAAAACAAAATGTTGCTGATTAAGCATTTCACATACAAGAAAAGAAAACGCGTCGACCAAAACAATCTCAAAAAATCAGAACGCTTTCATTTACAGATGGACTTAAAGTATCAAACATGAAGATCTGACAGAAATGTTGATGACTTTTCCTCTTTGTGCGTAAAATAAACGTAACCTCGTCCTGCTTTCCAAACCAAACAAACGGGGGCCCTCCCCCAGTTTGATTGACACATTAGCGCTGAAGTGACTCGGGGGTTTGGCCACATCAGGAGAGGGAGCCGTCGTTTGGACCGTACATGTTCCCAGGCGTCTATCTGAGCCCCAGAACCAGCATGAAAACATAACGCCCCGGTCATTTCTTGACCTCCTTCAGGGGTCAAATTTGTTCCGTTTTAAAAGTTGATCAAGTCAAAAATCTGTTTTCCTCTCATCATAATACGGTTTGGATAAACGGTTCTGGTGCGGCGAGTCAGAATTGTTGGCCACTGATGGACCTGGGAGACAACAGACGTCGTTATGCTCAATCATTCATTCGTTATCAGTAAGTGCTTGTCCTGTCGGGGGTCACGGGGCCGGAGCCCATCCCAGCTGACATTGAGCAGGAGGCAGGGTTCACCCTGGATGAGTCACCGGTTCATCGGAGAGACCGACGACCTTTCACCCTCACATTCAGGGTCACCAGTTGACCTCTGCTGCATGCATGTGGACAGGTGTCCACCTGTCTGAGGGGGTTCTCTCTGGGGTCTCTGACCCGCCACAGTCCACAGACCCCAGACTGGTGACTCAGTGACTCAAGAGTGAGACCACCTCTCGCCCTCTGTCGGCTGGGATGGGGGCACAGCGGCGGGGGGTAGCTGTTAATGACGTCGTTACGTTTCTGTCTTGGTTTTGGATCATCGTGTTCTTCTCCAGTCAATCCTCCTGCAGACGGACCGCACCGTACATCTGATGGTTCCTTCTCCTGAGCTGCTTCCTAAAGTTCTGTACCTCAGTTTGGTTCTGGTTCAGATGAGGAGCAGATCAACTCCCCCAGGCTGGTGAGATGTATCTCCTCACTGACGCCTCACTTTGATGAAGTTCTGGTATGCCCGCTGCAGGAGCTCCAGATCCGACGGCGGGCGCCAGCGTGGACGATGAGAACTGCTGGCATCTGGACGAGGAGCAGGTTCAGGAACAGGTGAAGCTCTTTCTCTCCCAGGGCGGGTACCACGGGTCGGGAAAGCAGCTCAACTTACTGTTCAGCAAGGTAAGGCAGTCCCTACCGACAGGCGCCATCACATGACACGAACCTACCCACAATGCCCCACTGCTCTCTGCAGGTCAGGGAGATGCTGAGGATGAGGGACTCGAACGGAGCTCGCATGTTAACGCTGATCACAGATCAGTTCATGGGCGACCCGAGACTGGTTCTGTGGAGGCAGCAGGGAACCGCCATGACGGACAAGTACAGACAGCTGTGGGACGAGCTAGGTACACACACACACACACACACACACACACACACACACACACACACACACACACATATATATATATTAATATATATATATATATATATATATATATATATATATA